>CAJPEV010000355.1:0-134918 GCA_905338385.1 Darwinula stevensoni | reverse complement strand
GGGGGGGGGGGGGGGGGGGGGGTGGGGGGGGGTAGCTGGGATTCCGGGGTGAAGGCGCATTCGTGGGCCGAAAACGAAGCCTGGAGGTCTGCGGACGTCTGGAGGTGCAGGTGAGGCTCAACGGCTGCTACCGCTTCTAAACTTTAATCGTTTTCGCTGCGTCTTATGAATATGATTTGTGTCGATGCCATTCAGAAGCTCGAGCATATGTATTACACGAACGCATCGAGGAAAATTAAAGTAAGGAATATCGGAAACGGAGAACCCAAAAGTGCGAAGGAAAATACGGCAGGAAAACGGACGAGCGAAGCGATCGAGGCGACGGCAAGTCGCAGGTCGAGTCGTGGAGGCGGTAGAAATGAGCCGGGAGGAAACAGATATCGCCAAGAATTTCTCGACCCCAAGGATCTGCGTTCGCCTCGCAGTCTGGATCGTCCCTGCATTATCCTCTGGATCATCCCCTCAATCCCCGGCTCGGTGAACTCACCGCTCCTTGCACGTTCCCCCGGCGTGGAGGCCGAATCGGCTCGATCTTGGGACCACCTTGGCACCACCTTGAGACCACCTTGAGACCACCTTGGGGATGTTCCGGTTTCAGACGATCGTGACTTGGGTCTGAAGCGCGAGTCGGCGGCGACCGGAAAACGAAGGAATCCCTCAAGAAGTAGGAAAGAAAGGGAAACAGAAAACAAAACAGAAAGACCGACGATTCGGAATGGAGACATCTGGAGCTAAAGAATTTTCGTTTTTCATTAATTCGAATGAAAGGACGATTCTAGTTTTTTGGGGGGCGACTATGTCTGAAGAGTGCAATCACCTCGGCCTTAAGGACGCTCGTAGTTAGAACCCCCGACGTGATGCCTTTCGGTGATTTCAGGGTTCATCATCGAGCTGACACGTTTAACTCGAGAAGAATCATTCCTGAATATTTTTTAAATCTCAAACGGAGAGTTGAGATTTTCGGCTTCTTTTTAGTCATGAAGAACGTCTTCTGAGTCTGCAGCTTCATTCGTGTTTCACTGCCAAATGTCAACCTTTAATCGAATGTAAAAAAAAAAAAAAAAATTCCTATAGAGGAGAGCAAGGGCTTTGGAATTAGACTTTTCTGAGTCGAGCAGGGCCACGCGAATGGAAGAACTGGACATGAGCGACATCTGTGTCTTGCCGCATCAACTCGAGACTCGAGGCAACTTGGCGCGACTCGGATACAAAACACCGGTGCTCTTAATTTCAGCTCCTTGCTTCGGATACTTTTGATGCCGACATCCATGAAAACGTGTTTCGTGGGAAATAATACCAGAAACTGGCGCGTTCTGCAGGTCCCTTTCATATTTTCATGTTTGTATTCCGTATAATATAATTATATTTATTTGTATTTGTATTTTTGTGTATGTTACGAGCGATTCGCGCGACTGCTCATTGCGCAACGTTTCGACCTATTTCCCAAGATGAGCAATCATTGTGTTCATTCCATGAAATGAGCATTGTTGTTGCCAAGTGCTTGCAATAGGCGATAAAACGCTACTCGTTGCACGAGCGGCAGCCATTGTTTACTTCATCGAAAACGTGGAAGAATTTTGTCTCGCTAAGTCATGGCGTTTTGCGATCGGCATGCTCGTGAGGAAGCCGCTTCTCCGTGACGTGGCACGTTTTCATCGGCCCCCTCCCCTCCCCTCCCCTCCCCCCCTACCCCCCTCGATGTGCAACATCGGATGAAGCGTCAGATTCACCCGCACACGACCCGATTTTCAGTGAAAATCCGTGAAAAGCGGATCGTATTTGCTGGTCTGGCCAAGATAAAAATTTGTGGCCCCTCGAAAGTGGAATATTTACTTGAGCACATTTTTGCTGATTTCATGAAATACTCAAGCACAGGAGTTTTTTTTTTTTTTACACGAATTCGGCAAAAAATTTACGCAATGCGCGGTTGCATGAACCATGCATAGCAGATATGTGCAAATACTTTTTTGGTCGTCAGAGGAAAAGGGGGAGGAAAGAGGGGATTCGAGGGTCCGAACAAACACGCTACGTCCCACCGCTACGTGTGAGCAAAATTAAATTTAGAAAGCAGATAATTTAATTCGATGCACGGGAGGGGAAGGGGGGCGCAGGCGACCGAGAGGGAGTGGAAGAACAAAGGAGTAACGAGAGTCGTAGCCACTTCCGTCGGACAAAAGGATTCTTTGGCAAATGACAGATGACCGAGAGAGAAGACTTCGACGAATTACTCGAAGGCTGTCGGTTCTCAGCATCTGTTCCCATTCCTTTTTTATTTTCCAAATAGGCCTAGGCACATTCGCTTGTGTCATACGCGAGGCATATGGCAAAAAGAATCTGGCAACCCTGGTGTACGGGGGGAAGAGACAGCCTGGGCTGGCGAAACGGTTTATTCAATACCGCAGGGTCAACGAATACGAATGCAAAACGAGGGGAATCTTCCCCGTCATTGTTCTGACGCGTTCAAACTCCTTCGAGTGAAAAACCATTCGAGAAGGAAGGCTTGTCATGGTAAGGGCTTTCATCACCGCCATAGTTACTTTCAGAGCTCTTCAACGTGCGAAAGGAGGAAAGAAAAGAAATGAAGGCCTGCAGGGAAAGTTGTTCGTGCGCAAAAAAAATTCCAGGAAACGAAAAACTGGTCTAGGGCTCGTAAATCCATTCTACATACTGTACATTACATAAGTCCCTTCTCGTTCAATACCTTCCTGTACGTGGAGAACTGGTCCATCTACGTATAGTTCATAAAACTTTAAATAATAATATGAATCGATGCCATTTCCGCATTAGCACCATACCTGTTTTTGGATTTTTGAATGAACCACATACCATGTTTCCTCGCTTATAAGAGAATGGTCACGAGGATTTTCCCTCTTTCCTTCCTAAGATAGAAAAACGATTTCTCTCTCTTTTTTTAAAATGCATAGGCCTATAGATCGGATTTCCTCGTAGACTTTGGAATGCTTGAAGAACCTCCAAAGCCGAAACGATAAGAAGGCTTCTCAGCAACACTGGAAACTGCGTCAGCCCGCGCTCTTTCTCTTGACGCTTCGTCGATGTCAAAGGATCGCCTGATAGGCGCACTACCGCACGGCGCAGACTGTTCCGTGGCAAGGCGAGAGGCCCCNTTTTTACATCTTCATTTTAAGGTTACTATTGCTGTAATGTCTCCTGAAAACTTATAAAACGGCGGTTAGGTTAGTATCAGTTTCACCGACGTCAAAAACCTTTTAGGAACTTTTTCATAAGCTTAAGATGGGAGAAGTGGAGAGGAGAGGAGAGAGGGGGGGGGGTTTCATTTCATGTGCCCTTTCCTCCTGGTCTTATTTTTTAATGGGTGTGTCACGTGCCCCCTCTAGTCCCTCGATGCTTCGCCGCTGGTTTTCCTCCAGCACTTCTTTAATATTTTATACCTCGTTAACCGCCTCTCTGCTCACGTAGTAGACTTTGTGGCGCCCTTGCAAACCGAAAGCAAAAGTGTATTTTAGAATGATTTCTTTGCGTTGGTGCTACCCATTGTTCCCCCCCACCGGTTTGGTATGACAGTGGAATCAGTGGTAGGCCGGGGACAGAGTCAACCACGGGACCAAAAAGAAGGTATGTATCTCAAGGACACATCGGACGTTAGTAGCGCCGGGAACGAGTTCCCAACAGAAAAATACTTCTAGGGTTGTCCATTCACGTGAACTCGGGGGGAGGTATTGGAAGAGGAGGGGACACTGGGAACAGGCTTGGCATATTTGTCTGGCTTTTGGTTTCCCATTCCATTGTCGGACTGGGGGAAGGGCAAGTAAACGGACGCGTTTTCTGCCCTCTCGAACTCAGGGGGGCTCAGCTCTCGTATTACCCCCCGCTTAGCACGATAACTAACCGATAAGCCGAGTTTTATTTTTACCACGTTGAAGAGGAATGGTTCGAGAGATAAAAATAAAAGGCATTATTGCAGTGTAAACCTCACTAGACTTGTTTCAGGGATAAAATCAAAACTTTTTTTTTTATTTGGAAAGAGCGATGGAAACGAGGAGCTTGTGGTGCAGACCCAAGCTGCTATAAATCTCGGTCCTATTAGGCGTGTACGTGTAGCAGAAATTTTTGGTCGTCATGCGATAGCTGAAACTGAGCCGTTTTCCAAAGCTTCGACATTTACGGTTTGAACAACGCCTTACGCGCGGTCTATAACGAGGCTAAAAGAGTGGGAGGAATGCGCCGACGTCAGCGAAAGCAAGTGCTCCATGCGGCATCCCTGCTGTCAGGTGGCGTGATACCAATGGAGCCATGTGCCATGAAGCATGGATCCTCCGGCTTGCCGCTATCTAGGCAGCAGAGGCGTGCATCCATCTTTGGCCACGTTCATCCTACGCTTACGTGGACATTTGTCCTTGTATTATGAAGATGAAAATAATAAAAATGTCAATAAAATCGATCGAAGAAAAATATAAAAACCAAAAATGGAAAATGGTTGTTATATTCAACAACTGAGGCTGTGATTATTGGGAGTTACTACCCGCTTTATAGCTGCTCCAACTTTCCCTTAGAAATTTCACTAGATCGAATTCCTTGAAGGAAAGGTAGTAGCCATTGTAGTGATCAGAATATTTTCGGATTGAGTTCGTGTCTTACCCTGGTAAGTAAGAGAAAACACTACTTTCAGAGGATCTGCTCAGTCAGATATTTCACGAAACCACTCGTGAAGGATGTCACAATCAGCAATCGAAATGAAATGAATGAAAACCCTATGTAGGTGCATTGTAGTACCTTGTAATAGTTGACCTAGGCCTATCCAAAAAATTTATTTAGTATAGGCCTTTTCAATGCAAAAGTTTAGATTTCAGAATGACAGGTAATACAGGGATGTTGGGGGAAAGGAAGCTTGAAAGAAGCAAGAATTTTGGAGCATATGGAAGCCCTGGGTGATTCCAGACCCAGACAAGGATTTAGGCAAATCTTGTAGCCCAAATTCTGCAATCCATTTCAGGTATTTTGGTTACTTGTTTTATCATTCAATCTGCTGACAAGAGGAAGTGGTGACTCCTCTGCTATCTGACTGAAAGCACTCCAGTCTCAAGTATTGTGGACTTCTGAACTAACAAGAAGAGAAAACAGAGTACATAGAAGCAAGGACTAAGAGCTTTGCACTCAGACCAATGCCTGTATAAGCACTGATAAGATTAACTGCTTCTGTTGAGCACTCAGCACATGCTTGGAGATGGGGCCTACCAGCCAATGCCTGTCCCCCTGATTGTAATGAGCTGGTAGAGGGGTTGGGGCTTTGCAGCATCATGTTTTGAGTGGCCAGCATCTTGAATGACAGCATGAGTGTGTACAGATGCCTCTCTCAGGAAAGGCATCTGCACTACTGATACAAGGAACTCAAGCCTAACCAAACATCACCATTCTGGCTTTAGTACATCCATCATAACATATGTTTTTTTTTTGTAATCTGAGAACTCTCATTAAATACCCAGTAATGTCTTAACCAATGTTGTCTGCCATTTGTCCATCTGTTTTTTTAGGTTTATCTGACTTTCGCATGGACTGTATCATGAGTCTTATAAGAGCAATACCACTGTCAAGGTCATGAATGAGTCATGTTTTGTCTAGCATATTGTGTGAACCAAAAGTACGATCCAAAAGTGTGATGTGTAAGTACACAACAAAATGGGGAGCAAGGGGGACTTTGAATGTGTACTACTAATCCAAAAGAAATTACTTTAACCTTTTCCATTGTGAAAGGATTTTGTTCTTGAAAAAGACTGTAGCTGAAGCTCTACAAAACTCTTATCTTGTATGTTAACCTTGACCTTCAGACTGTCATCACACTAATTTGGTTATCAGTTATGGTGTTTGAGTACATGTGAATCTTGACCTTTGCATTGCCATGTGTAGGGGTTGGCATGGTGATGAGGAAACTGGGAAGCACAGCCAAGCCAGTGCAGGACATCAAAGTGGAGAATGGGAAATGGACCATCATCACTACCACCACCTTCAAGACAACCAATATTGAGTTCAGGCTTGGTGAGGAGTTTGAAGAGACTACTGCTGATGGACGAAAGGTCATGGTAGGTGGCTCCCATTGATGTTTCTCATTGCCATTTTCCACATATTAATCAAATCCTATGACTCTCTCCAGACCAAAATGACATTGGAGAAGAACAAGCTTACCCAGGATCAAAAGGGAGTTAATGGTGGAAAGGATTCAGTGCTTGTACGGGAAGTCAATGGAGACACTTTGACTATGGTATGCATTCCAGGAGGACTGCCAAATCCCCCTCTTTGACAGGCAGACATCCAGAGCCCAATCTTTATCCTCACTTAATTTAATCTCTTTTTGTTAAGTTTGAAATGAGGATGAGACAGATGGAATCTATTTGTTGCTATTTGTTGATAATTGCTTATTGGCCTTAGAAATCAGCACCTGATAGCTGAAATAATGGTAAACTGTCAGAGTAATTAGGAAGCAAAGTAGAAGGTGGAAACATATCAGGCCCTGGGCCTGTGTGCAAATCCCCTCCCTTTATACTTGCATCATCACTGTGGGAGAGGGCACATATCTAGAAGTAGAATGCCTAACATTAACGCTGATTTATAAGCATTCTGATATGGTGGGAGTGAGTCAGCATTTCACTGCTATATCTCTAACCATAGACTGTGCATGCAACACCATCCTATGTGTTAAAATGGTTTCCTTGGTCACATCATGACTGTCCTACTTTATTTAAAAAAATTATCCTACTCCAGGATTTATTTACAATTTAGCACTTCTAAGTGATTTGGGGGTGGGATCCCAATCTGGCCTTGGGTAGGAAAATGGAACTCCAAGCTCCCACTAGTACTAGCAGGAATGTGGCTCCACTGGGGACAATAATGCAAGGATAAAGAGAGGAGAATGAAGTGTGCATGGTGCATAATACAGGCCAGGCTTGTTTGGCCACACTTCAAACAGTAACCCAATGTCTGAAGTTATGGCATGACTGAGTGAATGAGGATGCTGAGATCTGCAGAATTTGTATTATACCTCATTAGGCAAGAATAAGCCTAGGCTGTGCTTCCTGTGAGCCTTTGATTATACATTGAAGAGCAATGTTTATTTTCCCATAATCTTTTTGTCACATGACTTTGCAAAATTCAGTAGTGTTACCTTGATTTTGTTTGGTTGTGATTTTTAAAAATTAAAAATCATGTGATTGAGTAAATTTTTTTTAATTTCACTTTCCCATGAAAAGCTGATGGCTTTGCATTTGTAGTCAAGATAAAGCTACAAGATTGGATTTTTGATAATCTGAATAGTTGGAAAATACTTGGCATAATCAGAAAAAAACTTTGCATTAGGTGGACCAGATGAGGTATCACCTCATCAGAATTCATATTGGCTGCATCAAATGAAGTATCAGAAATTGGCTGAAGTTTCAAATCAATTTATTCAGTGAATAATCCTGAAAATCACTGTAAATATGCTTTATGCTAATGAGCCTAAAGGGCTTGAATTAGTAAGCAATTAAGCAGTGTTAAACATGAAGCCTGGAAAACACAAAGCCTTGCATATCAGAGCCATCCAAGG
Source organism: Darwinula stevensoni (assembly GCA_905338385.1). Taxonomy (NCBI): domain Eukaryota; kingdom Metazoa; phylum Arthropoda; class Ostracoda; order Podocopida; family Darwinulidae; genus Darwinula; species Darwinula stevensoni. Next base: position 127,363 of record CAJPEV010000355.1, on the reverse strand, counting down.
TAACTGAACCATATTCCTAATTAAAGTTTTGGATAAGATTTCAATAGCTGGAACATTGAGAAGGCTCTTTATGATCATGGGATGTAACTGATTTTATACTGAATCATAGCAAAAGACTTGGAGGAATTGTATGGTCATGTAGAAGACCTGAAGAGTTTTCTTCTTTCCCCTTTTTAGACGCTGACAGCAGACAATGTCGTGTGCAAGCGCACATACAAGCTTGTCAAGTGAACCCTGTGATCCATCCACTTTCTGGTTCTTTCTTGATCCATCAGTCATTTTGTAATTCATTATTTCCAGTGATGATCTTTTCCCTGATGAGTCTTGCGAAGGCCAAATAATTAAGAACATTGTCAATCACATTTGGATTTTCTTTGTTAGAACTTCCACAGATTAGGCTTCATCCATGTTGGACATGTGTGATCCCACTTCAGATGCAACATACACCCATTATAGAACTGCATATTTTGCTTGAGAACATCAACCATTTATTTTATGTCTTGTAGAAGGGTGATCTTTTCCCATTCACCATTGACTCTTGAGGGTAACAGTTCATCCATAGGTGTTTCAGATGAGATTGAACAAACCCTGAATATTTAGGTTCAGTTCAGTTCCATTTCAGAAACATTTCTAGTTTTCTTCTTTGGTTTAACTTGAGTTCGTTTTTTTTTTTTTAGTTTAGCAGCAGGCTAATTAGTGCTATTCTGTTCTATACTGTAAAGAAAGATTTCTGTTGGAATACTGTCGGCGTGGACTGTGAGGAAGCTTTCAGGTTAGCATCTACATGGTGTATTTCTTTTTAATTCTTAGAAGATATTCTGTATCTGTTCGAACAATACAATCGGCGAACTCTTGGCAAGTAATGAACCCAGCTTTTACAGCTAAATACTCCTGGGCCATCCTGGCCAAATAATGAAGCAACCACTCCTTTGTTCCTGGTATGCAAGGACATTCATGGAAGAAGCAGCACTTGCAGAACTGACTTCGTTTCCTCGGATAAGAAAAGGTTATTCCTGTTTATTACATGAACACCACACGAACGATCGAATCGGTAATACAAATAAACCATTCCAAGAAGAACTTAGCGCTTTCCGCTCACTTGAGTGAATATTGCCCTCTTACTCGTTCGTTTCTCGAAATTCTGCGCACCGATCAAGATGATTTCCCTATGGTTGTAAGATCTCTTGGATCCCCTTCCATTTACGACATAATACATGACTCCTCGTGTAATAGTTCCGATTGGACCATCGAAAAAAGATGAAAGAGATCGCCCTGTCCGCTACCTTTCCACCGCTCATTTTTTTTTTCTTGCTATTGGAATGGTATACTAGCCATAAATCTGTTTCGTATTGAATTTATCCCCCACCCCAGGCAGGACACTTGTGAATGGAAAGTTGAATAGAATCCTTGGAGATCCAATCCTTTAATGGAGCCGAGAGTGCAGTTAGCAACGATGTTTCCTTGTCTCCCCTGTCTGCAGTAATGGGTGTCCTGCCACGTCGGTGTCGTCTCCCTATGCCGAGAAGGGTTGAAAACGGATATACGCAATGGTATTAGATACATGTGGCCATCCCGAAGTTTTCGGATGATAAATTGCCATAAATCATACGAAACGCCGCGAGAAATCCAGGATTTACGAAGCCTCTCCTTGCTGAGGGGTCTGCGAGTTCCGGTTCTCCTCGCGCAGGCGATGCTTGGAGACAGGGCCGAGAGCATGGACCATCGAGTCTCTTTCTTTCATCGAGAAACAAGTTTGGACTTCCAGAAGTCCAAACTTGTTCGGTCCAAAAGAACATGCCTGCCATTCGATTAGGATCATTCGTGAGATTCGTTGTCATGCCGTAAGACACATTTTATTCAGACGAATTACTACAAATGTTTAACGAGATGAATTGCGACAAGAAGTCGTAGACTCCTAAAGAGAAAATAAAAATCAAATAAAACCCTTGACCGATGATTCTGACCTGACCATGTATCAATTCTGAACGAAACTTGCACTAGCCCAACTATTGTACTGGATATGCATTTCCTAAAGGAGAGAAATTCAAGGCGATGCTCAGACGTATACTTAGCGTGCTGTTCTTAGATTTTTCTTCCGGGGCATTCCGAAAGGTGTAGAACAGAGTCTATAACAGTGATTCCCGTCGTTTTTGACGGAAGGACCCAATATATTTGTTCGCGGAAGAATCCGCAACCCCTGAAGCAGGTTGTTCAACAGCAGGAAACAATGCCAAAGAAAATAAGAACGGCTTCTCGAGACGCCATTCCCTTGCGACGAGAGGGGGCATTCTGCCGCTCGAACTTTCCTCGTTCGAAATTAGCTGATTCCACTGCGCTAACGACGTCGCATTCAGAGTCCATCACGACGCTTTTGTGTCGACGGTGCACGTCGTTGTCGTGTCGATGTCTTTCCTTCGAGGAGCATGTGTCTGGTTCGGGCGTAGAAACAGTACCAGCAAGTACCACATGGAGGTTCTCATATCACTGGAGTATTCATAAGTACCACTTGGAGGTTCTCACGATTGCTCACGAGTACCACTCAGAGTCCTTCGGGTTCTCGAGATTTTTACGAGTACCGTAAGCGTTTTTCCCTTCCAGAGTAACTTCTCTTGGGTTTTAAATATAGGTATCTGAGACCGTTGGTCGAGCCACTCGACTATCGGCTTGTCGCGTCCAACTCTAAAAAATGTTGGCCTCCGGAAAAGGAAAGATGAACGTCCGTTGGGGGAAGCGTCCGCTTTACAGAGGCAGCGGTTCCTCGTCCCTTCCATACCTTCACTCGTCTTCTGCTAGATGTCCCTTTTAGTGAACTCGCCTTTCGGCAGGTGTCTCTCATCGTCGTCTCACCTTCGCCTCGCGAGACCTCTTGCCGACGAGATCGCCTTGCCCAAAGACCTTATGATTCATGTGAAATCCATTTTTAAAAGGCATTCCCCTATCTTTAACCACCCCTCCCCCCTCTTTCTATGGGGTTCACTAACATTAGGCCTACCTTTCTTCGTTCAAAAGAATCTCAACCCTCGATTTTCGGGACCAATTAGACCCATAAGGCTCAATCCTAGGGTCTTCGAGACAACTCGGTGAGGACGTATAACGTTAAACCCATTGCATGGCTATTCCGACTTTCACGAACCACTTCAGAGGACGTGTAATATTGTTACACATCCACTGCATAGACCGATGATCAGCCTGTTTTGAACGTGTAGAGTTAGTCCTATCTGGAGTTTCTCGAACCATCAGCAACTAATTCTGCGGAAAGAATGCCTCCAGGAATGAAATCGACTGAAATGCATGTTAGGCGTCATCCTGTTAATTCTGGGATGGCCGTGCACGATATCTCCATATCCCATCACATCGATCGGCCACTGCTAACCACCGTTTTAATTTCAGCTCATTCCATGAAATTAGCACAGAAATGTCTTATTCATTATTTAAATAAATAAAAAAAACAGGAGGTCCAGACACAATACGTAGGCCGAAGCAGTCATGTATCCGACATAACTCCAGCACGATATCCGCCAACACTAGGACGGGATTGGAGCCAGCACAGAGCTAGAACTCTTTCAAATATCAGTTCTAATATCAATATAATCAGCTCAGTAGCTCCTCTCTTGGTCCAGAGTTACGTGTCTGCATAGACTCAATGCATAGTAACTTCCATCACATGCAGATCCTTCTACTCTTGAGCGAAAAATTTTTCCTCAAAAGCGATGATCATAGTCGAAGAGATCACAGAACATTTCTCATGGAGGCACAACTTCCTATTGTGGTCCGTTTGGAAATTGAACAATCTTCCCTTCATTCCTTCGAGTCAGAGTTACATGGAGACTCCTTGGACTGGATTAACTCTTTAGACCAGGTCACGACTCAAAATTCAACATCCAAACCCTGGGTTGCAACCCAAACATGGGTCACGACCCTGGATTTGGGGTGTAACACCCTGCTTTAGACGAATGTTTTGAAGCATTCAAGTTCTGGGGACTGTTCCATTCCTGCTGTATTCGATATTGATACGCTATAGCGGTGATTTAGGCGTCATCACGCTTCGGTTGCGCGAACCCTGTTTGTTGATGTCATTCATAAACGTCATGAAGAAAAGTATATTGTTGATGAAACGACATCTTAACTGAGCGCTCAAAAAGACTCGAACCAGGCCTTCCGCTGCCTGCTTCTCCGCGTTCGCTTCGTCTAATCGCGATCGAAGCGAAGAGATGTCATTCTGCGATGCCTCGTTTGCCTCCTTCGAATTTTGGAGGTCGAGCTGAACGGATGAAAATTCCCAGTTAAAGCGTGTCAGCATGGTTAACAGTTTTTAAGGGTGTTCAAATAAATGTTCAAAACATTCCGCTCATGAGCTTATGTAAAATCGTTGCTCTACCACTAAGATTCCCGACTCGATTCTGCTTGCGAAAGAGAATGATTTCAGTTGGGAAATGAAGAGGTTGAACCTTAGCCCCTGAGGAGTTCATCTTTTCATTAGGGAGAGGGGACAGGAGAAAGAAAAACAAGTAATCCAGACTGCCAAGGATAGCAGATTTTTCTTTTTCATTGAAGGAACGATGAGTGATTGGAACATGGAATATGATCCCCTGTCGTACTTTCCTCGATATCCCCCCCGAAAGCTGGCCAGCAATTCTTGGTATTTTCTCCTGATTCATTCGTAATACAGTATATTCGCAAGGATTCGATTCCTAGGAATTTCCTCTTTCGCAATTCTCTTCAGTATACACTAGCAATTGGCACCAGTGCTGAAAATTTCTGTATCAAGGCCTTCAGACTACCTTCACTGAAATTCTTTACAATATGGAACAATCTGGTGTTCCACTTCTGTTGCTGTTTCTTTTTTTCCCCTCTAGGTATTGAAAAGGGGAGAAGGGCAGGGTATAAGGGACGACTCCAGCGACCGATCTAGTTTGGAAATTCTATTGGCTAAAGCCTCAAGTGAAGACTCATCGCGGAACCGTGTGATTGGATGAAATTCGAGGGACTCACGCTGAACCCAAGAACTTCCGAGGACTCCGGGGGTGGCACCGGGAGATGCAACAATCCCTCGCAGTGTGAAAAGCCAAACCCCCTCCACGAAGGGAACGACATCGAGGTCATCGTGCATATAAGGGCCTTCTTTGAAGACGCACGGAGAAAAGCCATTTAGGGTGCCAGGCGCAGGAGGCAAGCTCGAGCCGCGTGAGCAAAGGTCCCTGCGACAAATCATAAAAGTGAAATGAGACGAAAAGTTCATAATGTCCCATATCTGACTGCATTATGGTATTTTATCTGTAAAGCACACGAATTGGTCATCATTTTATTGGAAACTTTTTGCGAAATTTTAAAATAATAATTTATCACACGAATTCATTTGCTTAGACATTCCCATCAAGAATCATGATATCTGTAGGAAAAGGACAAAGCCCTGAGACCATAGAGACATCTGAATGATTACTCTTAAGACTCGGAATAAAAGAGGGAGGAGTTGGTAAAAAAAAAAAAAGAAATGAACCCAAGAAGACTATGGCTGCAGAGCTGCGCAGAGAACCATCCTTAGTTTGGAGGCCTTCTATTCCAGGATTTTTCTCTTAATTTAGGTTTTTCTTAGAGATTTAAATCTTTTTAAATGCTTTACTTACCAGGGTTTTTCTAGAGCCTTTAAAATGTATGCGCTTCTCCCACAAGTTTGACAGCGAAAAGTCATTGGCATCGATGAGGAGTTTAACAGTTGGTCCCACTCATTAAGACTTGCTGGCTCTGCAAAGTGGGATGATTACGTACCAAGTTATCGTTAAATGACCCCCTTCTTCATTCGTGCGGATTGATGCTGAGTAGCAAATTAAAAGTCAATGTCTAAGTTTGAAATCCAGACTCGTGCATCTAGTGTGATGGAGTGAATGTCCTGAATACTGCCTGTGAATTGTCTCTTTGGGCAATATTGAATGATGTAGTCCAAGGTTTGGGGTGGAGCTCCGGTCACATGAAGGCGAATCTTCAATTTTCCATTTATGGAATAAATATCCGCACCTCCCGTGTCCGGTTCGGATGCGATTGATGGTCGTCCATTGCTTGCGTGCCAACAATGCTCCTAGTGGTTGTGCAGTGGGTCCGGGGTGATATATTTGTTTGGAACGTTGACACTGTTCCAGGACTTTCTCCATTGCTCTTCCGCCGGTGGACGGAGGGTGACAGAGTGCGTTTGCTGTGGTCTAGAATGGTTTCCTGGATTTAAGACGGATTGGTGGCAGGTCATTGAAGTCGGCGTGGACGGACATCTCCCTTACAAGACGTCCACCTGCATCCACCTGGCTGAACAACTAGGTGGATAGGGAGGAGGGGAGAGGGTGCTATTGGAACCAGGTGGACGTCCTACCCGGTGGAAATCCACCTAGCCATTCGCGTACATGTATTTCGAGGGTTTTGCACCTGACTCGGGGCACTACTGCGTGAGGAAAGCATCCCGGCCATGTGTCCGAGTTGAATGAGAATCGTCAGGCTCGAGGGAAAACCACTGAAGCATTCTTCCTAATTTGAGAATTTGATAGGCCTATGTTGAATCAAATTTAGGTCAGCTCTGATTGCATGTAGTTTTCTGGTTGTGAATGCTTGGAATGCATTAGTTGCAGGATGAGCCCCGCGCTGCCCCTTCCGTGGTTAGCTCAATTTAGAAGTGGTATGATGCCTTCAGGAAAACAAAAAAAAACAAAAAAAAACAAACAAAACAGGGAGCAATCGATGCCAAACAGTCGATCCGAGACACATAAACATGACCTTTTTGTTTCGGGCCATTAGGGTTACTCGGCATTTTATTTCATCTGCTTCTTACATATTTGTAAAGTCGCTGCCATAGACCTAGTGCAAAACCCGAGCGAACACATGCGCGTTCCTTTCCGGATCCTTGGAAAACCGATGCAAAGGAACATCTCTATCCATTCGGCCGCATTCCTCTTGGCATGGTGCGTAGGAGCAGTACTGCGACCATTCTTCATGCGTCATTCCAATCCAATAATATGATTGGTCAATCCTACGTAGTTCCAGGGTCAACCACCAGGGCAGAAGGTTATCCCGACATCAAAGGCACCGTCGCAGAGTACCCAGTCTGTACCCAGTAAATTTCAGTCAATCATACTTCCTCGCTTTCGATAGGCGCTAGTCACATTGGCCTCCTATTGTCTAAGTGGCACTTGTTCAAAGCGAACGAGGTCATTACAACAGTTTTGTCCCTTTCACTCAGGCATACGAAAAAACGAATTCATTAATACTTTGTGTGCTTCCTTTTCGCCTTCAACGCTGCCTGAACCCTTCTAGGCATGCCTTCAATCGAATCCAAGCATGTTTGGACTGGAATGGGGTCCCACTCAGTCTTGACCCGCTGCCAGAGCTCGTGGATGCTGACGGGCTCATTCTCATACCTCGCCAGCCTCCGCTTCAAATGTTGCCACAAGTGCTCTATTGGGTTGAGGTCTGGCGACTGTGCTGGCCATTCTAGGACCTCGATACCATGGTCCTAGAACCATTGGCGCACCAGCTGCGAGGTGTGTTTCGGATCATTGTCCTGCTGAAACACCACCTCTCCCACTTCGAGGCGGTAATGTGCGTTCGAGGCGGTAATGCGTCTGGAGCAATTTTTCCTCGCGGATGCTGGTATAAAGCCTGGTATCCATTCTTCCTTGGACTTGACAGCCAAATCCGACTCCTTTGGCCGTCATGCAGCCCCAAAACACCAAGCCACCTCCACCATACTTGCAGGCCTCCCTCACGTGCCGCTCTGCTAAGGATTCGCCGGGCTGTTTCCATGTCCAATCACGCCCATCCGACCTCATGAGGTTGATTTTTGTCTCGTTTGACCAAATTATGCGTTTCCAGTCCTCTACAGTCCAGTGTTGGAGGCGGCGGGCGAATTCTAGCCGCTGTCGGATATGCCGCGGCTGGAGTTGCGGCTTCTTTCGCTTCGTTGTTGCCCACAGACCAGCTTCTTTCAGAGCTCTGCGAACAGTTTTGGAACTGCATTCTACCGAGGTCCTGCTTTTGAGCTGCCTCGTCCCTCACTGTATTTGTTGAAGCTCGAACATGAGGTCTAACTGTAAATATTTTGCCCTTTTCTTCTTTTGCGCTGATGTTCTCGGCTGGACAGGAGAACTCGATCACGCGGAGTTCTTTGCCTCCTTGTGCAGTAAGGCGATGTCCGATTCGTGGCCGTCAGCTGTTTTGTCGTGGGAAAGTTGTGAATCCACCAGATGCAACAGGTGGTATTCTCCACAACGGAGGCGATTCATTTTTCAGCATGCGGGAGAATGTTAGATTTTTATTATATTATTATCATTATTACCTTTAAAGTACTCAATTCACTAATTATGCACTTATATTGCCTGACAGACGGACTGCTTTAATAACTTCCCTGTTTAAGCCTCACAATGTGGGATGTAATAAACAAAACTTTTTCAGAACTTGCACTTGGGGGTGTCCCCATTACTAGGGGATTCACTGTATCATGCCCCTGATGAATTAGTGGGTTATTGAATTGGCTGACAGATTTCAGATGGGTAACGAAGAGAAAAGAACGAGACCATATGATGCAGGACGAGCTGACTGTGAAACGACAAACGGTGGGGAATTAACGTGGACTCTAGAAGGATTTGAGAAGAGAGTTATCGCGAATATTGAACGCAACCAAAGAGTGAGACACAGTATGAGCCTGCGCGAATGGCCCCTGCGCCTGCGCAATGGACTTGCGCTTGCGTGCTAAGTGTGCGTTTAACAGAGAGACTCCTTTGTAGGTTACTAAGTCTACATTCCTTTCAACGCATGCGCGTACGCCTTTGTCATTCCGCATCTGAGTGGACGAGAACCCATTTTGTACGCAGGCGCATTCCATGCCCCAATATTTCGTAACAATCAATATAAGCGATTACTGTCCCACCAAGTCCAAGAGTTCATCAAGACGCCAGAGGGAATGAACTTCTGCCCCTCCCCATTATTTTATATGCCATGGATAAATATCCAGGTCTTCCAGATTCCATGCACATGCTGCAACCATGCAGGGCAGATGAACCAAAATACAAAATAACTCCAGACGACTCAAGCAGAACTTTTTAACAAAATAAATCCGTTGAACGCACACTCATGGGCACTTGGGCATCCAAGTATATATACTTTGGACATCCAATCTCGTTGAAGAATAATCCTCGGCCAATTGGATGCCCGTTTTTTTCCCATATGCATTGGAGATTCCCTATGGGAACCCATTGGATCACCATGGAGGAGTGCAAGTATTGTTATCCACCAGGTAGCAATCGAGGAAAATTTGCACGCAGGTGACAGGGGAAAGGGCAGCATTTTTCGCTTATTACGTAGTTCAGAAACGATAGGCTCAATCGCCCAGGCCCCTAGAGGGATCTGAAAGAGAAGAGTTATGATGGATGTAAAATAGATCATTCTTGATAGGAGTTCTCTCAATTTCCTGCTATATCCTCTCCATCAACAGGCTGTGCTCATCTCCACAGGTGATATGAATGAAAAGGTAAGGGATGCCTCTAGACTTACCTTACCAGGGGAACCCTACTCTCTCCACGCATTGTGCAAGAATTGCCTAGAGTCTCCTTGAGCAAGATTATGTCTCATAAAAAACGCATTACTTTAAATGGCTTCCTTCATTCTACTCGTAATTGGAAAAAAAAACATAGTGTATTCCGTAGAACCATCCATTAGAATTTTGAGGATCGAGACACACATTTGCGAGTTCAGCACAACTTCGCTTATATTGTGGGAAATATATTTTTATTGAATGAATTGCTTGATATCAGGCCAGATTGAAGGCTTCAACGCGCAAGGACCAACCATGCAAGGACATCCAAAGATAGACCGTGAGAAGATGCCCTTTGAAGTTCCTTCGTTGAAGGAACTTTAATGGATATCCAAAGACGGACTGACGCATCGTTTCGTTCGTAAAGTGGAATTCCAAATGGAATCATGCAATGATCCAATTATTGATATGATGATCGAAGTTACTGGGTTTCGACCTAAGGTGTTAGATTTTAAGAAAAAAAAGAGCACCACATATAAATCGCCATTCCATGAACCTGAAATTATTGAGAGTATGATGTAGGGAAATTTTGACCAGATAAAGCTCATTATCAATGAGAAGAAATCGATACGTGGCGATGACATCCTATGAATATCCATTAGGATTACTGTTTCTGGACTTTAATCCATATTTTAACAACTGGACTGTCCATGGGTGAGTTTGGATTGGGGCTGTCTAAATTACCAAGGACTTGGCATGACAATAATCTCAAATATTAAGTGTTACGAAATAACGGTGCAAAGAATGCGCCTGCGCGATAAACGTACGCCTGCATGCGCCATGGGCTCTAGTCCACCCAGATGTGGATTCAAAAGGACGTACGCGCACGTGTCGAAAGGGACCCAGACCGTGGAACCCACAATGGGAAGTCTCTGCTAGACACAGACCCATTATTAAAGCACAAGCCCATAGCGCAGGCGCAGGGGGCATTCGCGCACGGGCATTCTGTGTCCCACTCTGGTTGCATTCAATGTTCGCGATAAGTCTCATGTGAAATTCTTGTTAACCCTTTACAGGTTAATGGTTAGTATACTTACAATACATCATCACGGGGCAATCTCCCTTGAAATTTCTATTCCAAGTGAATCTTATCATCTTAGTCCAGTTAATCAAATGTTTTCTTCTTCAAATATTTGAAATAATCAATTCATCATTTCTGCGTGATGAGTTTATTAAGAGGGTTTGACATGAAATAATTATTTTCTCACGTCCCTAGTTTTACCCTATAAAGCAGTGTTTCCCAAACGGTGTGCCGCCAGTAAGGCCGTGTAAGTAAGTAGGTAAGTGTGCCGTGAGATTTGAGAGTTGAAAAAAAAAATCCAAAACTAAAACTAAAAAACTTAAAATCAAGAGGATACGCCATCTCTCAGTGGAAAACGACCTGAGAGTTGGACCATCACGACTCGTATCAAACTGCTGTGTTCAGCGAAGCAAGCACAAGTTTTCGATTGAAAGCAAGTAAATGGCTGGGTGTGCCATGGGAAGTTGAAGTGTCCTTATGTGTGCCGCAACTAAAAAAAGATTGGGAACCACTGCTATAAAGGGTTAAACTAGATATTAAACTAGCTCTCCACCGTTCGTCATTTCGCGATCATGGCCTCGATCATATGGACTCGTTCTTTTCTCTTTGTTACCCATCCATAACCTGTCAGCTAAAAATGAAAACACCACCAATTCATTGTGGGGCTTGGTACAGCAGGTTCCCTAGTCATGGGGCTCCCCATCCTAGCTAGTGCTTATTCCTCCCACTCATTGCGTTCTGACAGCATTGATCGCATATCTTTCGAGTTTGTCTTCGTCCCCATTGCAATTCATTGACTTTCGCACCTTTCAAAAGCGATTATTTCGCTTGTCAAATGTGCTCAGGCCCATAGCGCAGGCGCAAAGGACATTCGCGCAGGCGCATTCCCTTCCCACTCTTTGGTCGTGTTCAATATTCGCGATTACTCTCACGCAAAATCCTTGTTATTCTAGGTTCCACACCAGTTCTTACCGTTTTCTAATATTCATTTCAGTCAGCATGACCCCGTTCACAAGGCTTCGTTCTTTCTATCTATGCAGAGCATGTCCGTCAATTCAATGATCCATTAATTCGCCATAGACATGGTACAATATTCATTCCCCCCCCCCCCTCCCTTTCCCGCCATTGCCTAAGGCTTATCGAATGAATTCACCCCTCTATGGACTATGGGCTCCTATGACTCTCCATGCTGTTCTATCAAGCACTGTAACTTCTAGTACCATGTAGTTAATGCTGATGTTGCCCAGGTCGCATATATTGCATCCTTGGCAATTGAGGAAAGTTCGTTCATTCATTCTCAGTCTTCCATGAATATCTTGCATAGGCGTTCCATTTAACGTCACGTATTCGCGTGTCGGGGACAATTTTTTGAAGAAGATAATGAATTAATTTTTCCAGAATAAATTCTATAATTTCAAAAGCTGCATGTGAGAATGTGGAAAACCTTTAATAATGAATGGTAAAAAATGTAGCTTGCATACTATATTGATGAAGAGATCTAAGGCAATAAAGAAAAACCCTTTCCATTCCTATACCTCATGATATACCTCTGGATGGGCCCTTGCAATTTCACTACCCACTTGAAGATGGAATGGCTCAAACCCAGCTTATAGCTGTTGCTGCAAATAATTTTAAAATAAATTTTGGAGAGTATCTGTAGTGTATCTTCAGTAGCCAGATGTTTTGTTACTTTTTGCTTCTTGTTACTTTTGTGATCTGATTTGATTTGAAGTATTCCTTCAACGTCACTGTAATATGTGATCTTATGATCACATGGAATGATAAGAAAACGTGTCATTTTTAAATATCTCAATAAAGCATTGATGATATTGACTATGGAATATTACTGAGGATGACGAAAACTATGGAATAAGGGGAAATGTATATAGAAAATTTGTAAATTCCTGAATAATATGCAACAGGTAATTACCATAAGTGCTTGCAAAGTGACCCACAGTATTAATAACTGAGTGTGGAGCACCCTAGGGTTTGGTGTAGTACCAGGAAAGGAAAGGAACTGCAGGGAAGTGTTGCATCATTTAGATGTCTAAAGGGCATCAGAGTGTTGCATATCCACTTCACTCTTTATTAAAGAGCATGACACTCCAATTTTATGTCCTACAAAGAAGACCAAATCTATGCTTTTAGAAATTGATATGAATCGCCATAGTGTCTATGATAACTGAAAATCCGAAACTTAAAACCTGCAAACTGGAGACATCTTAACATCACCATGACAAGGATTTTTCTCAGGGTGCAGTTAAGCAAAAATTGCTTGTTTAAAAATCAAACTGTCAAAGAATTTACATGCACCTTATTCAATACTAGCTTTTGTCTGATTTCATTATTGTATAAAACAGTCTGCTGATTAAGAAACTCTTGGTCTCAATAGGAACATAAATATTACTTTCCCTTCTCTAATGCAGCTGAAGTAGGAAAGACAGTTTTCTCCATGCCCAAATCAAGATGAAAAAAGCTGTAATTTTGGCGGAATTGAGGGAATGTTCACATGGAGCAAAGTTATGCAATGAGTTGTGAAGGAATTTAAAAGAACGTCACACTAAAAGCTGCATTTTATGGCCTCTTGTTTCATCCAATGAATTTTTATGGAACTGACAACTGCAGTACTACGTTAGACACAGATCTGCCACTCCATCAGTTACTTTCCGGTAGGCCAAGATGAGAATGGCATATGAATGCGCTATCTGAACATCCCACTATAAATGGAGCATGGAACGAACAATGGAATAAGGCAGAAGAGACGGTCACGTCGGCAAGTTTGTATTTCATGTTTTCATGAAAATCAACGCATTTTGAGAGGAGGGAGGGGAGACCTTTTGATTTTGAAGGGGGGGTTTTCCCACTCTTCGTCCCATGCAAAAATTTTTACATTCGTGGCAGTAGGGAGGCAGTGAAAGGAAAGGCAGGTCGTGCTTGGATTATGCATGGCACCTTGTGGAGCTGTCGTGACTACCAGGTACTTTTTATAACAGTTACTTTGGCGTCATCTGGCGTCACTTGTGTGAACCTTTGTTTCTAGCCTCTGTCAGATGGATGCAATACAATACAATACAATACAATTTATTTATTTGGAGGCTTCATGTATAGAGCCATTATCATTCAATATAATCCATGAGGGCTTTTCTTCGATCCAGTGCCTTTCTCGTAAATTCTGCTAACTTCCCCCACAAAAGTGCCGATTCACATACATCCCACAACGTGCTGGCAACGGGGAGGCGCTTGGATTTTCCTCTCCTGGAGGTCTGGCACGCAAGTTTGCTGCAGGTTTGCATAGGCTTGGCACTGGAGTAAAAGATATAACACGTTCTCTTCCTCCCGACAAAAGGGACAAATGTACTTTTTGTCATATTCTACACTCGTCAGTATCGGCCATTTCCACGTTCCCAGCCTCAGAGTTGCTCTTTGGGATCTCACAAATTTATCAGTCCTGTCATATAACCCTCACTTGAGAGTGCCCTCTTCATCTCTGCATATATCCTTAGGGATCTCATAACCCTACAGCAAGCCTGTTGTACTTGACCATCCTTATCCCTCAGTCGCTTTTTGAGGGTATTAAAGAACCACTTGCCTCCTGGTCCTGTCCACCATGCATAAGAAAAGCCCAAGTTGTCAGTTGTCTTTTAAAACATTTCCCCAGATGCGATTTTTCCTCTGATATCCCCGCCATTCCATCTCCAAGTGGGTGGTGAAATTGCAAGGGCCCATGCAGAGCCAGTATAAGGTATAGGAATGGAAAGGGTTTTCCTTTATTGACTTAGACCTCTTCATCAATACCTGTATAGTATGCAAGCTACATTTTTTACCATTCATTATTAAAGGTATTCCACATTCTCACATGCAGCGTTTGGAATTATCATAGAATATATTCTGAAAAAATTAATTCATTATCTTCTTGAAAAAAAAAAACAAAAAGAGTGGGAAGGCAATGCGTCTGGGCTTTGGACCCTGAGCTTGCGCAATGGGGCTTTGCTGCGCTATGGGCCTGAGCACATTTGACAAACGAAGTAATCGCTTTTGAAAGGTGCGAAAGTCAATACAATGTTGAATGTCAATTGCAATGAATGTCAATTGCAATGAATGTCAATTGCAATGTGGACCAAGACAAACTCGAAAGATATGCGATCAATGCTGTCAGAACGCAATGAGTGGGAGGAATAAGCACTAGCTAGGATGGGGAGCCCCATGACTAGGGGATCTGCTGTACCAAGCAAGCCCCACGATGAATTGGTGGTGTTTTCATTTTTAGCTGACAGGTTATGGAGGGGTAACAAAGAGAAAAGAACGAGTCCATATGATCGAGGCCATGATCGCGAAATGACGAACGGTGGAGAACTAGTTTAATATCTAGTTTAACCCTTTATAGCAGTAGTTTCCAATCTTTTTTTTAGTTGCGGCACACATAAGGACACTTCAACTTCCCATGGCACACCCAGCCATTTACTCGCATTCATTCGGAAACTCGTGCTTGTTTCGCTGAACACAGAAGTTTGATACGAGTCGTGATGGTCCAACTCTCAGGTCGTTTTCTACTGAAAGATGGCGCACCCTCTTGATTTTAAGTTTTTTAGTTTTAGTTTTAGTTTTTTTTTTCAACTCTCAAATCTCACGGCACACTTACCTACTTACACGGCCTTACTGGCGGCACACCGTCTGGGAAACACTGCTTTATAAGGTAAACCTGGGGGACGTGAGAAAATAATTATTTCATGTCAAACCCTCTTAATAAACTCATCACGCAGAAATGATGAATTGATTATTTCAAATATTTGAAGAAGAAAACATTTGATTAACTGGACTAAGATGATAAGATTCACTTGGAATAGAAATTTCAAGGGAAAGTGCCCCGTGATGATGTATTGTAAGTATACTAACCATTAACCTGTAAAGGGTTAACAAGAATTTCACATGAGACTTATCGTGAACATTGAATGCAACCAGAGTAGGACGAAGAATGCCCGTGCGCGAATGCCCCCTGCGCCTGCGCTATGGGCTTGTGCTTGAATAATGGGTCTGTGTCTAGCAGAGACTTCCCATTGTGGGTTCCACGGTCTGGGTCCCTTTCGACACATGCGCGTACGTCCTTTTGAATCCACATCTGGGTGGACTAGAGCCCATGGCGCATGCAGGCGTACGTTTATCGCGCAGGCGCATTCCTTGCACCGTTATTTCGTAACACTTAATATTTGAGATTATTGTCATGCCAAGTCCTTGGTAATTTAGACAGCCCCAATCCAAACTCACCCATGGACAGTCCAGTTGTTAAAATATGGATAAAAGTCCAGAAACAGTAATCCTAATGGATATTCATAGGATGTCATCGCCACGTATCGATTTCTTCTCATTGATAATGAGCTTTATCTGGTCAAAATTTCCCTACATCATACTCTCAATAATTTCAGGTTCATGGAATGGCGATTTATATGTGGTGCTCTTTTTTTTCTTAAAATCTAACACCTTAGGTCGAAACCCAGTAACTTCGATCATCATATCAATAATTGGATCATTGCATGATTCCATTTGGAATTCCACTTTACGAACGAAACGATGCGTCAGTCCGTCTTTGGATATCCATTAAAGTTCCTTCAACGAAGGAACTTCAAAGGGCATCTTCTCACGGTCTATCTTTGGATGTCCTTGCATGGTTGGTCCTTGCGCGTTGAAGCCTTCAATCTGGCCTGATATCAAGCAATTCATTCAATAAAAATATATTTCCCACAATATAAGCGAAGTTGTGCTGAACTCGCAAATGTGTGTCTCGATCCTCAAAATTCTAATGGATGGTTCTACGGAATACACTATGTTTTTTTTTCCAATTACGAGTAGAATGAAGGAAGCCATTTAAAGTAATGCGTTTTTTATGAGACATAATCTTGCTCAAGGAGACTCTAGGCAATTCTTGCACAATGCGTGGAGAGAGTAGGGTTCCCCTGGTAAGGTAAGTCTATGAGTAGAATGAAGAAAGCCATTTAAAGTAATGCGTTTTTTATGAGACATAATCTTGCTCAAGGAGACTCTAGGCAATTCTTGCACAATGCGTGGAGAGAGTAGGGTTCCCCTGGTAAGGTAAGTCTACGGGCATCCCTTACCTTTTCATTCATGTCGCCTGTCGAGATGAGCACAGCCTGTTGATGGAGAGGATATAGCAGGAAATTGAGTGTACTCCTATCAAGAATGATCTATTTTACATCCATCATAACTCTTCTCTTTCAGATCCCTCTAGGGACGTGGGGGAATGAGCCTACCGTTTCTGAACTACGTAATCAGCGAAGAATGCTGCCCTTTCCCCTGTCACCTGCGTGCAAATTTTCCTCGATTGCTACTTGGTGGATAACAATACTTGCACTCCTCCATGGTGATCCAATGGGTTCCCATAGGGAATCTCCAATGTATATGGGGGAAAAAATGGTCATCCACATGGCCAAGGATTATTCTTTAACGAGATTGGATGTCCAAAGTATATATACTTGGATGCCCAAGTGCCCATGAGTGTGCGTTCAACGGATTTATTTTTATTAAAATGTCCTGCTTGTGTCGTCTGGATTTATTGTTGTTGTATATTGGTTCAACTGCCCTGCATGGTTGCAGTATGTGTATGGAATCTGGAAGACCTGGATATTTATCCATGGCATATCAAATAATGGGGAGGGGCAGAAGTTCATTCCCTCTGGCGTCTTGATGAACTCTTGGACTTAGTGAGACAGTAATCGCTAATATTGTTTGCTACGAAATATTGGGGCATGGAATGCACCTGCGTACACCATGGGTTCTCGTTCACTCAGGCAAGACAAGGGCGTACGCGCACGCGTTGAAAGGAATCCAGACTTAAGTAACCCACAAAGGAGAGTCTCCCTAGTCGCACACTTACGAGAAGCAAGCGCAAGTCCATTGCGCAGGCGCAGGGGCCATTCGCGCAGGCTCATACTGTCTCACTCTTTGGTTGCGTTCAATATTCGCGATAACTCTTATCAAATCCTTCTAGAGTCCACGTTAGTTCCCCACCGTTTGTCATTTCACAGTCAGCAGGTCCTCTATCATATGGTCTCGTTGTTTTCTCTTCGTTACCCATCTGGAACCTGTCAGCCAATTCAATAACCCACTAATTCATCAGGGGCATGATACAGTGAATCCCCTAGTAATGGGGACACCCCCAAGTGCAAGTTCTGAAAAAGTTTTGTTTATTACATCCCACATTGTGAGGCTTGAACAGGGAAGTTATTAAAGCAGTCCGTCTGTCAGGCAATACAAGTGCATAATTAGTGAATTGAGTACTTTAAAGGTAATAATGATAATAATATAATAAAAACCTAACATTCTCCCGCATGCTGAAAAATGAATCGCCTCCGTTGTGGAGAATACCACCTGTTGCATCTGGTGGATTCACAGCTTTCCCACGACGAAACAGCTGACGGCTACGAACCAGACATCGCCTTACTGCATAAGGATGAGCTGCAGTTGTTGAAAGCTAATCAGGTCATTGCAACAGTTTTGTCCCTACGTCCCTAAACTCCCCCCCCCCTCCCTCCCCCCATAGTCTCCCATTTCCCAAATGAAACCTGGCCAGAAGCCATCTAAGCAAGCCTGTTGCTAGCCTAGGTGTACTTGTGGTAGGCTTGGGTGGGGTTGTGTTCCATTTGAACGTTCCTGGCAACATGAAACCTTTTCCCCAACAAACTTCGCGACAGCATCGCCTCACTCGTCGACCATGGCCTCTCGACGCGTCGAATTGCAGCCCAGCTTGGCATAAGCTATAGCACCGTTTCCCGGGTGCTTTCTCAAGTGAGACCCGACGCATCAATGGGCAATGGTGGGCGTCCATCCAAGCTTTCCGCCGCCAACAAGCGCAGAGGTATCAGGGTGATGACATCGGGTCAGGTTGACACGGCAGTGCAAGCGACGAGGCAGCTCAAAAGCAGGACCTCGGTAGAATGCAGTGCCAAAACTGTTCGCAGAGCTCTGAAAGAAGCTGGTCTGAGGGCAACAACTAAGCGAAAGAAGCCGCAACTCCAGCCGCGGCATATCCGACAGCGGCTAGAATGAGTTCCAAAATCTTGTCTGAAAAGGATGTTTCAGGGTGGAATCTATACTAGAAATCTTTTCTGAAAGTCATTTCTCGTCAAGTATGACACTGTCAAAAGTTACCAGTATATGTGGGAGAAGGATGGCGTCTGATGGATAAACAGGTGCATGAATGAGGCATTATCCTCTTCGTACGTTTATCTTACTTAAATATGGTCAAAAAGCCAAAACAAATTATACCACTGGCTAGGGCAGACTCTGGACTACAAAACTTGTTTGGGCAGAATTTCTCATGAAGTATGGGAGCACGTGGCATTGTTTCCCGAATTCAACAGTTCACGGCCAATCAGGCAGCGCTAACGTCGTATACTTCTGCGCGGAACTTGAACTCCGTATTCTCGTGTTCTCAATCCGACTTGAGTGTGGAAAAGAAAGGGGAACGGATACATAGGGAGCAGTGCCATAGCCAGGATATCGCAAATGGGGCTAAGCGGAACGGTGGGAGAAATTACATCTCCTCGCCGAGAAGGCGGGGGGGGATGCATTTAGACCGGAGTTGGGGGGACTCGAACCAAACTTGAGGGGGCACTATAGCCTTTCTAAGACAAATATGGACGTAAGAATGTAAAATGCGACAATGAAAGTCAAATGTGTCGAGTGATATTGAGATGATATGATACTCTCCAAAATCAAACCGTTAATTTCATGGCAAATCTATTTCCCTTCGTAGTCCTGGATGCAATTTGAAATTCTCGTTTATGTTTCCCGATGACCTGATATCCTGATGGGATAAGGAACTCTTTGAATCCATAAGTCTCACATTTGAATTGCGTGAGAGGTTTGAACTCTTTCCATGAATATTGGATTCCATTGGATACTACCTATAGTTTTCACTCTCATGGATTGAAATCAAACATTGTCTGCATGGTAAATGGGAGGCCGCATGGACATGCACTTGCGAATTTGCATTTTAATATTTTTTCTACGGAAATGCGCGGAGATGGCTCTTGGAGCACGACCAAGAGACAAGGCCTGAAGTCTCACAACTGTCGAATTTGCCTTTCTTATGTCGAACAAGCTTTTCCCGAAAATCCTACATGCAGCACAGCGACACATTTGGCCTACCTTAGTCACACCTGACTTCTGTTTGTTCATATTTGTCTTAGAAAAGCTTTATTAGCTATATATAGAAAAGCTACATTAATTCCCATTAAAAGTGAGAAAAATAACTTTGTTTCCGACATGCAGTAAAATTTCAAAATTGGGTTCAGTAAAATAACTAGGGTTTGAGGGGATGAACAGATTCGTCAGAAAATGGAACTGAAGCTACTAAAGAGTACCACAATGGTATTTACTGAAATTTTGAATTCGAATCTCGTTCTCGAGAAATGACTACCAGAATTATTGGGTTGGAAAGAAAGTCTTGCAACACTTTCTAAAAGTATTTATAAAAATTTTCAAAGGAATGATGGGCGGACTTTCCATTTGTTTATGCTGGAATGTTCTCGAAGCTTCTGCCCTTGACAGCGGCTAGAATTCGCCCGCCGCCACCAACACTGGACTGTAGAGGACTGGAAACACATAATTTGGGCAGACGAGACAAAAAATCAACCTCATGAGGTCGGATGGGCGTGATTGGACATGGAAGCAGCCCGGCGAATCCTTAGCAGAGCGGCACGTGAGGGAGACCCGCAAGTATGGTGGAGGTGGCCTGATGTTTTGGGGCTGCATGACGGCCAGAGGTGTCGAGTTTGGCTCTCAAATCCAAGGAAGAATGTATGCCAGTATCTATATAAGTATCCTTGGGGAAAAATTGCTCCAGACACTGGCGCATTACCGCTTCGAAGTGGGAGAGGTGGTGTTTCAGCAGGACAATGATGGAATGACGGGGTGGGATGAAGGCCCTCACGGTAAGGTCAATCGCTGTGATTGGGAAGCAGGCCGGCAGGATATGTATTTTAAATACATATAATAATGAGAATAAACATGTAATTGTTACTGTTTAACCCAAAAGGTCAGCGGATGGGCGTTGCCCGTGCACTACGTACATGAGGTGATAAATGTTCGCTGATGAGTTGCCACAGTCTACAGATGTAGGCATCATTTGGTTGGTGGAAACCCTTCATTATGCGGTTAAGATGGTGGAATCCTGTGGTTGAGGACCGAATAAGGAGGTGCTGGGGTACGGAAGTTTGAGGCTTTTCAGGATTTCTGGGTCATAGTGGTTGAGCTATGGAAACCATATGTTTGGGCCTCTACAGCTATTATACTTTCCAAGTTTTCAACTTGAACTTCCCCAGTACTAGCTTCTAAGTTTCGTGAATGCCTCCGATAAGAGATGTCCCACACGGTACGGTCCTGCAAATGAGAAGTGGATAGGCCATTCCATATCATGTGGAGAACGTAGGTGCAATTGGGCATGACTTTTATTTTGAAGAGAGAGAGAGCAGCAGGTATTGAGGGCTTTTGTAGGTTCTTGGTGGAAAAAGTCGCTGCTGTGCATTTTCGGAATTTCGACTTTATGTGCTTTGTCAACGTTTCTGTGACTTGGAATATGACTTCGAAATAATAAAAAAAATTCATTGAGGAACTCCAAGTTCGTATCCCCAAAAGTGATTTTAATCCTGCTTCGCCTGTTTCCCTTCGATCCGGAATATCATAACTTTAGTCTTGTTTGTTTCCACTTGAAAATAGTTATTTCTGGACCATAGCTACAATGCGTTCGCGGCTGTTTGAAGGGCATCTCTTGAAGAGGAGTAAATTACAGTATCATCTCCATACATTATGTGTTGGCGGAGAATTTCTTTTTAGAAACTCTGGGAGATGTGCAGAGAAAAGAATGAATAGAAGTTGACTCAGGGAGTCGTCCTGGAAAACCCTCCAGGTTTGGGCAACGGGGATTGTTTTTCTCAGGTCATCGTCCACTTAAATCAAGTTTTCCTTCAGCATGGTGGCAAGGAGTCGTGTTTTTCCGAGTAGCTGGGATCTTCGGGTTAATTTGAGGAGATGGCGAGCGATGCTGTCGAAGGGCTTTTTAAAATTGAAGAAAGTGAATAGAAGGTTTATTAGGTCCGCTGAGATGAGCGTCCAATTTGAACTTGAACACTTTCCGAGCATCTACGGTTCCGCAACCGTGACAAAATCCGTATTGTTCTTTGGGTAACTAGCGCTACCTGTGAAGCGTGATCCTCTGACAGAGTAGCTTGGTGAGAACCTTGAAAACACAAGAGGTCAGGGCGATGCCCCGATAGCTGTTGGGATTGCTTTTCGAGCCTTTCCCTTTGAAAAGTATTTTCATGAAGCTGCATTTCTGTGGCGTAGCCATTTGCCTCTTTCAAGACATATGTTGAATAGTCGAGTCCAGAGGTGGCTTGTGAAATTGATTGAACTTTTAAGGTGCTCGTATCAGATGTCGTCAATATCTGTGGCCTTCTTATCTGGGTAGGAGAGTATGGTCGTCTTCCTCCTTGCTGAATGATTCACTAAGTTGGAGATGCTTACCTGCAATATATACGGGGTGGGTCGCAAAAAATGTACCCAATTTCAAGATTAAATCACGGGATAATCATAAATATAGGATTAAATAATAAAATGCAATAAGTAGGCAAACGCCAACATTTTTTACCAAATAATTTTTTTTTTCTGTTGCAGGTTTTAAATGCCTGAATTAAATTTAAACAATGAATCTTCATAATTGAGGCGCATATCAAAACTCAATAAGTAATAGTGACACAACATGTATTCAGAAAGGAGTTTCCAAGATGTGAGGTGCCAATAACTAAGACAATACAACGAATTCTGACCTTTTCCCCTTTCATTAGGTTAGAATTTGTCATGTCCCCCTCCGCACTTCTCGATTAAAGTTCGTAATTGGTTGGATACCCACTTTCCACACAGATAAGATCGGACGACGAGGACCGATAGAATGGCTAGTCAGGAGTCCTGATTTCATTCCGTGCGATTTCTTTTTGTGGGGATACGCTAAAGAATAAGTGTATACCAGCAAACCCGCTAATTTGGACGAATTAGAAACTTCTATTTGCAATGTTTTTGCCGATTTGCCAAAGGCTTAAGCGCTCAGTGGAAAATGTCGAACGATTAAAAAAATGTGCTAAGAACGCAAGAGCTTATGCTGAAATTTGATGCTCGCAAATTAAAACGGCAATAAGTGGTTTTTGAGAAAGAAAAAGTGACATTTTACTGTAACAACGTGGTATTTGAATATTTAAAGTAGGGACTTAATTATGGATCATCTTGAAGATGCAGGTGGTTCAGGAGGAGATCCACATCACTGGGTACACCAGGAGCACCGACGTGACATAGGGCCGATTGCATGAATTATGTATTCCCGGTGTTTCTCGAAAGTCAATTGTTAATCGATGTTTAGGCCAAAAATGGATTGCATGAACGCTATCTTCCTTTAACCATTGCCTAACCATCGGCTAACGGAATCTGAAAAAGGTGTCTTTTCCAGATATGTATGGGGCATGTTTGGTCGATATTTATGCCAGCTTTTGTGTACTATCTCGATCAGTATAGCACTGCAGTGTAGTGGTGAAGCACGATTGATTATCTTTAAGGAGCGGTCGATATCAACTATGTGTTCTCGTCGTCGCATGGGACAAATAAACATCGATTCTAGGCTTAATCCCTTTGAAGAATATGTCGATGAGAACTTCCGCGTGAGATATCGATTTGGAAAGGGATCAGTGAATGATAACCTGCTTTCCAATGAACTCGAAAGGAACGAAAATAGCAGAAGGGATCCCTTAACTTTACATTAACAGATAAGAACAATTACGGGTCATGTGCAATGAATCGGGATTTATTCACGTACCCATCCCCTTAGTAATTAATTAGTATGATCCGAAAGTAAAGAGAGTGTCATTAAAACCTTTCGATTTGCATGTTCTGCTGACCCTTCGATTTTATGTGGCATCGATTCCTAGAAATGGAATGGCGCAGGCCATTGCTCATTTACGTCACTCATTGCATTCCCAGGGGGAAAAACGGAGTAGTTGTTCGAAGACAGTTATTTGATATTGCCGAATTTCCAGGAATGATCAGTCCCATTGACGACTGTCGTATTCGAATAGAATGCCCAGCCAACCGTTATCAATCGCAAAGGCTTCTACTTTATTGATGTCCAAGCAGTGCGCGATGCGGAAGTGATTTTTTTTTACTTACGTTGACAATACGTGACCAGGATCCATACGCGATTCTCGGATATCCTCATTTTGCAATCGTGCACAAATGATGCTATTTTTTTCATATTCACATCTTGCTAGTTTGTCTTGGTTCACCTTGCAATTTTTCTCAGCTCGGCACTTTTCAAAAGCGATTATTTTGCTCCAAAAAGCTGATTAGGCCCATGGTACATTCACAACCACATTGCGCAAGCGCAAGCCCACAGCGCAGGCGCAGGGGCCACTCGCGCAGGCGCATTCCGTGTTCCACTTTTTTGTTGCGTTCAATATTCGCGACTCTTATCAAATCCTTCTAGATTCCACGTTCGTTCCCTACCGTTTGTCATTTCACGGTCAGTATGTCTCCTATCATATAGTCTCGTCTTTTCTCTTCGTTACCCATCCTAAACCTGTCAGCCAATTTAATAACCCATTAACTTACCAGGGACACGGTACAGTAGATCCCCTAGTCATGGGGCTCCACAACCCTGCTAGACGCCAAACTGATAGACGCAGTGTCACAGGATGATGTGGACTGTCACTGTCGAGTGCAAAGGAAGGGTTATTATTCATTTAGTTTACATTAATTGAAAAGAGGAATAAAGACGTCGTCTCTCTGTGATCGCGCACTGGTTGACGGTGGACTGGGAGTGTTGAGCTCGGGAAACTATGCCATGTGCTCCCCTATTCAACATAGGATATCGTGGAGGGCTGCCTCGCTTCTCTTTCCCTTATCAAAAAAACGTTTTGGTTTGCGAAAAGTTCTGCCTTAACATGATTTGTAGTCTCCTCTAGCCAATGGTATAGCTTTTTTTTGCCTTTCTTGACCGTATTTAAGTGAGATAACTGTACGCATAGTATAATGTCTCTATCATGCACCTCCCTTCAATCTCACCTCTCCCGGGAGGTCAGAGAAAACGTTCCTTCTCTCTCATCTCCAAAATGATTGTGGTGCCACTTCCCTTTTTGAACAATGTAGTTCCAGCTGCATTTTCGGTTGCTGGTAGTACATGAACTCCTTCATTCGATTTCCCTCTATTTCGCTAAATTTCGTTGTTTTGCAAAAAAAAATGTTTACAGCCTGCTCATTTCCTGTTTCTTGCATATTAGAGTGGAGTGCAATCATAACTCGATTATTTCGTGTCCCGATTTAGTAATTAACGGATTTACATTTTTCTCCATTAATGTTTTACCTCAACTTCGCTGTGCAGTTTGCTTGTCCAGAGAGGTTCGTATTGTATATATGCCCTGCCGGCACTTAGTAACTTGCTCCATATGCGACCGCCAGTTGCAGAGACTGTCGGTAGGGTGCCCTATTTGCAGAAGCCCTATCGCACGCAGGATGGAAATCTTCTTTCCCTAGGTAAAGGCATTACGTTATTTCTCTCTTGAATGCCGCTTTCTCAATATTTGGGTTCTTTTGTAATAAAAAAAAGTGAAACTTGGATATAAAATTGCCTGTCTGTGCCTAGGACACGGAGAAGAACCTCCCCCTGTCGTGTCCTCAGTCTAACGCAGTCTCCACCTTCATCATGAAGATGGCGATAACAACCGCATCAGTGTAGTCCCTATGACATGTGACCCAAAGGAATTATTTTTAAAACTTGAATAAAGAGTAATGTCACATGTGTCATGAATTCCCGCCCTTGCCCGCATTTATTCATGCATGCATAATTTTTCTTCTTAAACATGTTCTTGCCAGCATGATTTCTTTCCTACGTGCGATCCCATCATTTCGGAGCCGTGTGTTTTCCGACCTAAAAGATTCCGTGCTACGTGTTTCCTTGCCTAAGATATTCTAGGATATGTGATTTCCTTGCAACGTGGAAATAGGCACACGTTTCTTTCAAACGTGATTCTTGCCCGCATGATTCTTGCATACGGGAAAGCTGAACTTTCACGAACAATAGTGACGTTGATATCATTTTCTTTCGTACGAGTTTCTCTGCTAAATGCTTTCTTTCCTACGTAGTTTCCTGCCAAAGAGTGTTCTGCATTCCGCTCTACGTGATTTCTGGCCTAGGAGTTTTGTTTTCTCCCCCTTCGGTCAAGGGATAAGTTTTGTTTCCGTTGACTCAACTCGTTGCACGCGAGAGATTCCTTTCCGAATCCAACTGGAGTCATCATGGTAGTGCATTCCACACCATGAGGTTATATAAAAGTGGACATCGATTATGCGAAGAGGGATATTCCAAGACGGGGAGGTAAGGTCCCAAAGTTCTTTGTTCCAATCAGTGGCGTAGCCACTTAGTCAGGATTTCGCCAATGAGGGGAATAAGTGGAATGGTGGGGGGGCTTACACCTCCTCGTAGGGAAGGGGGGGGGGGGGATGCATTTAGACCGGAGTTGGGGGGGCTTGAACCAAATCCCTCGCTACGCCACTGGTTCCAATGCTGAAGCTGTTTTTTTTTTTTGTGGAAACAAAGGACGTCATCATATTCGTGGGAGTAGAGTTCGAAATCTAATCTCGGCCATACTCATAGATGTTGTATTTGAATTTCAATCTCGAGGTTAACGAACCAAGTCAGACATCGGAAGATAGAATAGAATATAGAATTTCATACGGGGCATAATTCGAGGAAGATTGCTCGCTGAGGCCAGATAGAGCTTCTATCACTTTGCATTATTTTGAGTGGCTCCGCCCGAGCCCGCCTCTACAAGAGAGCATGGTCCTGTAGATCTGTGCCAGTCGTTGACTCGTCCACGTGGTCAACACGGGTCTTCTAAAAGTAGTTTCTAATCGATTCTGTACGTTGCTTAAATGGCAGTGGTTACAGTCTTAAGTTAATCAATGTAACGTAAAAAAAAATTCCTTAAGGTCTGTATCATATGCATAAATCTTACATGAGGCGTACTTGTCATGATGATGATAGGCTTAATTATGCCTAGGCCTAGCCTAAGCATGTTCTGGAAGACTAACAGGTGTGGTGGGTGCAGCTTATTTTTTCTGGTGAAATCCTACAAGTGACGGGACCGTATATAGATTCACGAATTCTGGAACATCAGCAGACGAACTCAGGATTAAAACACACGTCAGGAAAAATTGCATTGGGTCCTCTGTTGCTGAGAATATGCTAATTGTGAAGATGGGATGAAGCTGGCACACAGAACATGCATGGATAGAAGAGGAAAGCTGAATAATTAACAAGTTAATGTTGTGTAGGCTTAGTCAAAGGCCCTTTATTTTGTTCAAATTCTTCTCAGATTTCCCTATTCTACTATAAAATGGTACATTTCATGAGGTTAAGTCTACAGTCAATGAACTTGAAACATGTCATAGAAGTGAGACCAGCATTTCCCAACAATGTGATTTATGTGACTTTATGTCTCAATAGCACAGTCTTCACTTTGTGTTTCATTCTTTCACCTCTTTCAGAGCATGCAAGATGCTAGTCTTTTGAGTAAAAAGTACGGAACAATGTCAGTTTTGAAATGATTCATAGATATAATCTAACCAGTCTGTGATCCTGTCCCTCTGCATGGTATCCACATAAGTGACATGGTACATCTCCGGTGTCCATGAGCCTGATAATGCTGAATTGGTGATGGGTAATTCAGCTATGCATTGTCATAATTTATTAACACATTCATAACTGGAGTGCACACTAGCTTTTTAAGTTCTCTGCCTCGTACTTAAGCAAAATTCTGAATTTTGTCATCTTTGACCATTGGGTTCTTTACTGAATAAGTAGTTACCAGCCTCATGTCACTCCTAAGTTTTTGGAAATATCACTGGGTTAGGTTGGAAAGTGATGATTCCAGGTTAGGAGACATTTTTACACACTGATTTATGATTGAATTTGTATTGCCCATAGAAATCAGTTGCAGGATGTGGCATTCCCACATGTCTGATTTTTTGCATCATCTGATGGGGATCCTAAGGAAGTAGTGCTCTTTCTGTTTCACACTACCTAGAGGGTACAAAATTCAATCTGAAAGCAGTGTAGGAAGTTTCTGATTCCAGTTAAGAATTGGTTAACATTCATGAGATGATGCTCAAGAAAAGTGAGACCCTAGGCCTAGGTTTACAATGAATTTGGATTGACTTGCATTTTAGGTTTATCATATTGCAAAAATTTTTTTCAGGCAGTTTCACTTCATTCAGATGATAAGGCATGGATATCAAGTCCATCATGATAGTGAAAGTGATCAAAGCCTTGACCATCCATCATTTACACCATCCCTGCCCAGAAGGAATAGGTTGCCTAGCAGAATGGTCCTTATTGCTGTCACTGTGGAGCAACTGTCATTCCTGTCTCTTGTTGCGAATCTATACCTCTTCCTCACAAGAGGAGTGGACACATCTGCAGAGGGAAATTCATCTTGGGGCTCAACAGAAGCCCTAAATGCTGTCCTCTTCCTACTCACCTTCTCACATTTTTCAGGATTGATAGGAGGTTGTATTGCAGATTCTTGCCTTGGGAACTACTGGACTGTAGGTAAGGACAGTCAGGGCTGCAAAAACTATCCATCAAATGATAAATTAGGCTTGATAAACTAGACATGATTCATTGAGTCCAATCATTTTCAATCTTCTTGGCTGGGTCTCTATCTCATGTTTGCCCTGCCTGCTTATCACCCTTGTGGTGGATCTCCTTGGTAAAGTGTCCTTATGCTATTCTGTAAATAATTTTGGTAGGTCTCCAGGCCAGGATCTCAAGCACTGTTCAAAAAACAATAACAAAAAAGCATAATGAGGATCCAACATATTTCTGGTTTCATTGATCACCTCATAAAATAGGACAATAGTCTTGGCATAAAATAGGATGTGTCAAGATAATCATCTTGTTCATATCATAGTCTTTTATTTTCCTACCTCTTGATCATCAAAAATTTGCAAGTGGCTTTAGACCTGTGCCTGACACTAAATTGAGTGGCACATCAGACACATGAGATTTCATGCATAATACCACAACCTTAATTTTTGTTATGGCCAAAATGGTCATGGATGGTTCATTGCAGACAAAATGTTGCAAGTGCACTTGGCCATTGCATGATCTTATAGCCAACACAGGTTTTTGCACTTGCATGACAAGGCTTGCAGCTAAGAAGATAGCATTAGAAGGAATGGGGTATTGGAATCCCTGATGGCCATCAGCTGGTAAAGGGAAGAGAGGAAATGGGTTGTTGTCATTTTTCAAATGTATTTGAGCCATGCTGTTCATTTGAAAATTTGAGTTTTTTTGTGCATGGTGCTGGAATATGGCAAAATATTAACAGGTCAAGGTATCTGCACAAAGAAAGGTATCTCTTCCTTGTAGAGAGATTAATAACTAATGATCAATTCTACTTTTCCAGGTGAAATCTCAGTATTATATGTACCCAGCACCAACCTTGATGATGGCCAGGTCAGGTTGGTAGAACTGCAGCATATTCAGGTAGAAGTAGATGTCAAACCTGAAAGTTTTTACAACTCTTGCAACATGTTCCAAAAGTGACCATGGAAAGCTGCTGTTCAAGAGCTTCATGTAGCAACAGATCTTCTACCTTGTCTTTCATCCTTGAACCTATGAACCCCTGTTTTCATTGACACTGAGTTCAGGGGAATACCTTGGGCATTCTACATTGCTGGAGAAGTTACTGTAGATGTATTCAGAAGCTGCTGATTGGCAAAGGTTTTGAAAGAAGGATCTTGATCATGAAGGATTGCTTGGTCAATTATCCAAGACATTCTCTGAATCTGTTGGGGAGGGGAAACCATATTGACAAAAAATATCCATGAGGTATTCACTATGGGAGACTTTTTGGTGATAAGGCCCTACTCATCTTCAAGCAGCCATCAAGTCCAGTGGCCTTTCTATATAGATTCCTCATCTGTTATGGCTAATTTAAAGATGATTTGGTGATTCTATGCCCAGCCATGCAAAATAAGTTTCATTTCTATGTTTGGTTCTTTTTTTTTTATAGTGATTGGCTTTCTCCTCTGTGCTGGAGGATTTGGGCTCCTGACTGAAGCAGCTCTTGGTGTCCTGCCTGATTGTCATCACTCCTCATCCTCTGTCATCCATGAAAATGTTGATCTTGTCTCACCAACCTGCAAAGTTGAAGTCTACTGCATCCTGCTCATCATTGCCATGGGGATTGGAATGGTTCTGCCAACCTTGGCACCACTTGGAGCTGAGCAGGTAATTTCTCTTAACCATTTATATCCTTTCTTGTATTCCTGGGCAGAAGACTGACTATGAATATTCCCAGGATGGAGTTGATGGACCTCAGCAAAGCTTCTTCAATCTCTTCTACTGGTTCAAGAACATAGGAACTTTCCTTGGAATTGGAGTTTTTTGCTGGGTGGAACAGAATTCCCAGCATGGCTTTCCCATTGCATATGGGTCTTCATCTGCTGTGCTCTTTGTGTCTCTGATTTTATTGCTGTTAAGTCAGAGCATTTTTTCTAGGGTTAGACCTCCAGGAAGCCCTCTTGGTCACATCTTATGGGTCATACGAGAGGCTATACGAAACCGCCGCTCTTTCATTGAGGCGTAAGATCTTGTTTTATATTTGTATCATATCATTCTGACATTTTAATATCAATATTTGAAATGGGAAAATGAAACATGGAGACCATATTGTTTTCATTATCTTTTTTAATACATCCTTCCCTGCCATGGTACATATTCAGTGTTTATGGCATATTTTTATGTAGGTCACCGGTGGTGAGTCGTCGTTCAGAAGAGTTCCTCACCTCTATTCCAGCAGGGCTGGATTATGCTAAGGTGCGATATGGGGGACGGTATCAAGAGTCAGATGTGGATGACATTAAAGCCCTTCCTCACATCCTTGCAATGTTTCTTGCTCTCTTTCCATTTTTTCTTGTTCGTTATCAGGTAAGCCTAACCTGGTAAGGCTTGGCACATCTCATATACTTATTTATTGGGAGTTGATGACTATGTTAAATCCACTTCTCAGATGGACACCACTTTCCAAGCACAAGGTCTCCACCTGAGGCTGGACCTCGGTGACCACAAGTTTTTGGTAGGTTCTCTTCATCCAGACCAACAAGGTTAGCTTGTTCTCAGAAATTTTATGCATTTCCAATGGTTTTATGCAGGTCCCTACAGCTTGGTTGACCCTATTTGATGAGGTGTTTGTTATTGCTTTCCTCCCCCTGCTGGACTCTTGCATTTACCCAAGTTTGGAACGTTTGGGGCTGCATTGTGGCATAACATCTCGTATGGTCCTAGGCATGGGCTTTTCTTCCCTTGCTGCCACCACTGCTGGTCTTTTGGAGTTTTATCGCAGGGACTTGTGGAATCGAGAGTGAGTGTGAATTAAATTGGTATAGAGTCAAGGTGGTGAGAAAACCAGATCCTGAGCCTTGTTTGATGTTTATCATGTTTCTGTAGCCCTTCTTCACACTTGGAGCAAGTGATAGGCAACACTACTTATGATGCTGTGAATCTCTCTGTTTTCTGGCAAGTACCCCAGTATTGTTTCGTCGGGTTGGCTGAAGCCTTTGCTTCAGTTGCAGGTGAGCCCAATAGTTCCAAAGGTTTTCAATAAGTTTTTTCATTCATTATAGAACATGTGGTAAATGTAGAGCAGAGCATACTTGAAGGCCAAGATTAATCTATTAAATTAAGAGATAGATCTTTTAATCATGGATATAAAATAGCTCTAAAAATACCAATTGTAAGGTAGCTCTACAAATGAACACAAAGTATAATGCTCAAACTTATTTATTGCCAGAAACATCATCAAATAAAATTGGGTACCTTTATAAGGAAGGTCATGTATACATCAAGTGGTGCAAAAAAGCATCCTGTTTGATATCTTATGAAACCGACTATGGAGTTGATAATTTTCTTGCATCACATTGGAAACACTACAATATTTGTTTCCTGAAAGTTTCAAATGTTGAGGTTATCAAGATAAAAAGTGGTAATCATTCAAAGTGCAATCATGAAATGTAACTTTTTTTCGCAGATGATATGGATGCAGTCGCAGCACTGCTCAAAAGACTTCTCTCCTTTGACGCCATAAAGGCTGTATTTTTATGTTGTGTCATCATAGTATTCTTGATTGTGTAATGTTGCTAGGCCTCAGGTGAGAAGGTAAGATCTGAATTTAATGGTGTGTTTAGGGCAAAGGCACTGGAGAGGGAAGAGAATAATGAGAGTTTTCTATCAAATCATGGACTCTGTTCTGTGGAGGCTCTTCTTTCTCTCCCATCTTTTAAAAACACCCCTTTAATGCTGTCAATTTTCATTTATAAGAAATGATATGATTACTCTGCACAGTCAGAACCATTGCAATTGGGATACAGCCATAAGAGACAGGCTTTTAGGTGTTAAATGGAACACATCTGTAGACCACTGCTGAAATCACTGCCTCCTGATATAAGGAAAAGTGGAATTTTTCTTTTTGATGTTTCAACGACTTTTGCTCTTTACCAAAACAACCTAGAGGCGTCAAAACTTTTGTGAAACAAATTTTTGAGTGTATTCTGTATGATACAAAAAAATAGACAAACCTAGCATTCATAAAGTCTCTGTCAGGATGCATTTTTATGTGCAACCCAGTATATATGATTCATTCACCCTCCTGAAACACAGTAGAGAAGTGGACAACTGAATTCTAACAAGGAAAAGATTCAATCAAAGGTGACAGGTGAGGGGAATTATAGTGTCATAAAAAATATGGTGGTGCAGAATGTGGAAATCAGAACAGGGGAAATAGTACAGACCTTGGGCATATCAAAAGACAGTGCTCTAACCATTTGCACAAAAAGCCAGGTAAAACATTTGGATTTCCCAAATGTTGTCATTCAATGTGGTGACAGAATCATGATGCGTCTGCCGAATTTAGACAGGTTCCAAGTTGATCCAGTTGCTTTTTGTTCATGACAGTTACTGGGAATGAAACCTAGCTCAACAGCAACCCAGAATCCAAGCAGCTATTCATACCTTGGAGGCACAAGAACTCTCCACTACCCTGGAAGTTTTGGACTCAGGCATTACCTTGAAAGTTATTACAGTTTTCTGGGGCACAATGGCAGTCATTCAAATTGGCTATGTGCCTCCCAGCAATATGGTTGCATGCCAATATTATGCTACATTGCTGGAAAGATTGTAAAAATCTATTAGAACAGCCAATGGGGGAGTTAATTAAAGCAGTCCTCATTTTGCAAGACAATGCACCAGCTTACACCGACAATTTTTCATAGGTAATCCTCCATGACTGACTTGTAACTGTTGCTGCACCTGCCTCATTCATCTGACCTGGCACCCAGTGACCATTTCTGTTTTGGCATCTGATAGAACATCTGCATGGAAATATATTTCCAGGCATCAATGCAGTGATGTGTGAAACTGAATGGTCATTTGTGGGCTGTTGAAAGAGTGGTTTAAGACTGACATATATTTGCTAAAGGGACTTTGTGAGAATTACAGTGTCACTAATATGATATGTTGAAAAATCTTGGTACCGACTAGTTGCATTATGTTCAGATTGAGAACTTACTGAGCATCCTCACACATGTTAAGGCTGTGCTCCTCAAAGGTGACTCACTAAGGTTATGGAATGAGCTTGGCTCAGAAGTTTTCTTCTGTACCCCACCTTTCCATTTCTATTTATTTTTCATTTCTCACTGTACTTAATATTCCTGAATTATCTTTCAGGAAAATTAGTTTCACTCTGAAAGATGTTAGAAGGTTTTGGTTTTTTCCATTTCTTTTTAATGCATCTTTGCTTCAATTGTATTTTCTGTCCCCACAGGTCTGGAATATGCATATTCAGCAGCACCAAGAAGGATGCAAGGATTCCTGATGGGTGTATTTTATGCAAGCCAGGGTGTGGGGAGTCTCCTTGGCTTGGCTTTGCTCAACCTCCTCCAATTCCTCGGGTGGACCTCTCCCTCAGAAGACATCAACATGGAGCGCTTAGATTTTTACTTGTTTCTCCTTGGTGGTATCCAAGCCTTCTCTGTCCTTGTGTTCATCATGGTTCGTTGGTTGAGGTCCAGACAGGTTCTTGTGCCTGTCAGGCCTCCTCTGTTTAGCCCCATGCTGGATGAGTCCATTCACAGCTCTAATTCCTCCTGACAGATGGCAGCAGAGGAGTTGAGCTTGAAGTGATCCTCTTTGCCATTTTTCATTGTTTTCTTAACTATCCTATTGTGATATGATTTTGAGTGAGGACTTGATGCAAATGCTACATGTCCATGACTCACAGAATAAGGAAATTTTGTTGCAAAGCCCATGCCCCCCTACCCACCTTGATAGATCCATTCTCATGAAAAACTCTCTTCTATATGCTTGTTTTATTATTCCTGCTCTTTCTTCATGCCTCACACATCCCTGAGTTACCCATAAGTATTGTCCTCCTCTATTTTGTTGCAACCTAGCAAGAACCATTTGCCAAGATTTTGCTTTTCGTAACACTTTTGCTGCTGAGGGCATAGACTTTTGCATGCATGCTGGAATGGGTATCCTTTTTCAAGATTAATGCATGATAGCATGATGCACCCTAAAGCATAGACATGAATGAGATTCTAAGCAAATCAGTGAGAGGTACAGGGATGATGAGTTTGTGTTATCAGTTTTGGCAGGTAGACATGAATCCATTGAGACAGGCTTTCAGGTTACCATGAAGTGTAATGTCTTCCTTGAGTAAAACTGCAAACTATTTATAAATGAACTGTAAGAGAGGAAGAAGAAAATCAAATGCTGTGGTTAAGTGAAGTGTATCCATCATGGATGGTCATTTGCTGTATTTTCCTTGACAGATGTTCTCTCTGCTCCTATGAAGGCTGAGAGTTGAGAAAAAAATTTCAGTCTCTATTGAAGACATGACAAGTATTTATTTATTTCTAAGATGTAGGGAATGCAGTTTTCAATGCAATGCATAGAAGCAATTGTTTCTTCTTTTCTTTTCAATCTATTCTTTCCCCAGTCAAACCTTGTAGCCTATTGTCTACCAGCTTTTAATGTGATTTTTCAAACTATGAGATCAGTGTCTGTGATCCTCTGAATTAAGTTTCTGGACATTGCTGGTGAGACTTTCACAGATGTTGCAGTTCAAAAGGTTTTCAGAACCCTCACATTTAGGATTTGCTTGGAAATATATAACCCTAATGCATTTCATATTCCTTCTTCTCTCTCTCTCTATGCCCTGTATCCACTGGTGCTGTGATAATGGTAGTTAAGGACTAGTCTTGATATTTTCCCATTCAGAATTTGTCATATTTTTTGCAAGCTTGCAATGAGATAGTCTCCATGGAAACATTTGTCTGTTTCTGGCTTTACTTCACTGATACTGATCTACTTAGTGGTATTATCTGTGCAAGATGTTCATGTCATGAGTCACTAGGCAATTTGGAATGAATGCCTGCAGATGCTTTACTGTCAATTACTTCCATGTTTTGAGGATTCATGTCATTAGAGACTGTGATAGTGGATGAAGTCCCATTCCCCCCAGATAGTAAACATTCTTTCAGCACTCAACTAAAGATTTATTCTTCCTGTCAGTAAATGTAAAAATGCTGACTCATCTTTGTTAATTTGTTTTGTTGTAAAATGCAATCCAGACCTTTTCCCCTTGAATCTTGTTCTTTCTCCTGCTTTGATGGTATTGAAATTTCAACTATGGAAATCAAATGCAATGAATTTACTACTCCAGTCGTCTACCAGAATTAATCTTGATCCATAGCACGAATTTCTTGATGCCTGAAGAGGATGAGTTTGAGACTGGGCATCTCAATTGCACCTTGCCACAAAACCCATCCTAGGGATCCTCATATGCTCCCTGGCAGAAAGTGAAAATACATATGAACCAAGTCTACCTGGCTGAAGACTGGTTTAAAAGTTTCTGTAGGTGTTGTTAGTCTTAACTTTGGGAGTGTGACATGCATTATTTAGATAGTAGGATAGTGAACTTAAAGTTAGTGTCTCTTGTACAGGTACTATTAAATGATTTTCATTCACATGTGATAAATTTCCTCATCCATCAGCATCTTCAAAATGCTCAGTGTTGCATAGTTGTCACTGTACTCAAGACTTTGACTGTAATGGTGAGTTAGTGTTTCCTTTTCATGAATTTTCTATTATTATATTTTGAAATTCATATTCATAGTAGAAGTATCAATTAATATCTCTATTTCTTATTTATTCATTTATTAACACAATATGGGAGTTTTACTTCTTTCTAATATAGGCAGTTCATTTCATCATAGCTTGATATTTGACTGGTTATTCATCACCTGCACCACTAAGATGTCTTTGACTCTCTCCATCCTCTGAACTAGCCCAGCCCTCTTTTGCATTGTAGTTCTTCCAGATTCATTCCTAGGGAGTCAGAAAAATAATTTAAAGCATATTGCAGGCACATCCCACTAAAGAAGAATATAAGGTCCCTCCATGTGAACCTTTTTTCAGATGTCCAATCCCTACTTTTGGGCAGGGGTGTCACTAATCAGGGACCAGGTGGGAATAAAAACTTCCTGTTAATCCTCCAAATTCTCTTGAAAGTCTTTTTTTTTTGGAAAGATTCCAGTCACTCAGAAAATGAAATCAGAAGCAGGTGTTGGTATGGTCCATGAAGTTTTCCTCCTTGCATTGTACCCCATCTCTTCAAAAAAACTCATCTGCTCTGGCTCTTTTCTTCCCGTTTCCCCTCATGAGGTCTCCAAGAACATCCAGAAATGGGTTAGTCATCTCTTGTTTTTCATGCAGGCAAAGAGGGACATGCAAGCAAAATGGTCCAACTACAGCTTGTTCCTCTGCACCCTGGGCTTTGTGATATCCGCATATTCGTACTATGTGGAGGTGCGCATGGAACAGGACTATGAATTCAAGCCTTTCTGTGACATTGCTGAGTCTGTCTCCTGCAGCAAGGCCCTCCTCTCTGAGTCTGTCTTTCTTATCATCTCCAGATTCATGGGATTGCATGGCCACCTTGTTATATGGAACATAAAACTCTTATCTTTCCTCTTGTTTGCATTGGCAAGTGATTTTTGGGGATTGCCTTGACAATTTTATGGGCTAAAATTCTGCACTTTATCTGCTTTATTTATAATATTATGAATTAACTTAAAGGAAGGGTCAATTTGTGCAATTTTTCTTGGAATGGGAAAGTCTATTTTGTCTTCATGCTATCATGGTGATTTTGAGAAAAAAGTAAAAGAAAAGGAATTAGAAACATGATAGCAGTTTTCCTCTTCTTGCATCTTGAATGTTCCTGAATTCCCTAATTGCCTTCTGTAGGTATGGGAAAGGTTTTGGGATCATGGGGAAGTACTTCGGAGAGGAAAGCATCTGGAATCAGTATAATAGCGTCTATGGCATGATATGTTATGCCATCCTCTTCCTCCTCTGTCAGTCCCTCTCCTTTCTTTTAATATTTTGAAGTGCTTGGAGCAAGATGGTAGAAAACTGCAATTTTATTGAAACTGAGTTTTTGCTGCAGGGGAATACTTATACCTGTTGTCATTCTTGTGAATTTGGAAATGGTCTCATGAGAGAAAGTCGGTTGCTTCAGAAAGCCTCAAGCATTCTAAGTACTAAAAATGAGTCTTGCCTCTGCATGATATGTCCTTCCAACTCAATGCTGTCAGCTGAATAAGAGGTAACTTGTTCTAATTGTGTTAGGCATGAGTGAAACTCAAGATCCAGAATGTCAGTTTCACTTAACAAGTAACAAATGTATAGATTGCATTATGTGAAGATGGAATTAAGATGCTTTCATGGATGAATTAAAAAGAAAAAGGAAGAAAAAAATGTTGCAAATAATAAGGCAAGTGAAGGTTCCTCTGGAAGACATGCAGATGATCTATAAAGATGGATACCCCATCTGCAGTCCAAACTATTACTTTGTAGTAGTAGTATTACTCTACTTTACAATTGGACAAGCAATATGAATTGTGGAGGGGGGGTCCATCATAATGGGTCACCCTGTATATTGTAGAGGGTTAGTTCTATCCAGATTGGACAAAAGTTTCAGGACAAGCCCTCAACTTGGGATATTGACTCAGGTTTTTGGCACCCTGACCCAAACCTTGAAACAAGTTTAGGTCTGTGGCCTCTGATTACAAGCACCAATTTGCCAAAAAACAGAAATTTACTGCAATCTTGCCCCAAGAACTTTTGTTGTGTCTCTTTCCCCTTAAAATAAGTGAAATAATTTATTATTTCTGTTTCCAGCATATGGATCAGAGGAACTGTTGCACCTCCAACTGTATGTGATAGCCCTGTGCAACCTCTTCACCCCATACCTGGCTTATGTCTTGTTTGTGTTGATGAGAAACATCTGCATCATCTGCATCTCCATCTATGCCCTCAACTTCCTCCTCCTTGTTGTCATCTTCAGGCGGGTGAAGGCACTGAGCAACGGGGACGAGGCTCATCTTGTCCGCTTGAAACGTACTTCTTGATTTGTGCACTCGATTGGGGAACAAAGTCATTCTGTTTCAATTGGTTTTTCCTCCATCAGGGATCATTCCTCTGAAACTGGTTCTTGTTGAAACCGAGTCTCTTGAGATTGTATGGTGTTGGTGGGCGTCCTGTGTTCATTATTACGCACCCAGATCTCTTTGAAGAAATTTCACAAATTTCATTCTTATTGCAGGCCCCTCTGTTTATATGTGATCAACTTCTGTCGGTGCATATATCTTCAATTGAGGAGTTCTCTGGAAAAAGGACGTAAGTGCCCATAAGCCCTTTTATCATATCTGTGTTCATGCACTGCTTTAGGTGATTTGTCATAGGATAGGGTGATCAGCACGTAGTTAAGATGTGTATTCAGCAAAGGAGAAGCAGATTTTCCTATGCTTTCACTATATAGCAGGCAAACTGCCAAAAAAATTTCAATAACGCTGCCTCCATGAATATTTCATTAGCACCTGCATTGCTGAAAAATTTTGGCTGAATAATTACATCTTTTTGAACCAAATGCGAGAATGAGGAAGAAGTCAGACATAAGAAAAGGAGAAGTAAGTGATGGAGTCATCCAAGCCTCTGAAAGGATGCGAGAAGTTGGCAAAATTAATGAAACAGTTGGAGATTCAGATAATGAATAAATTGATCATGGATTACTGATGGGTAGTTGGTGAATGAAACTTGTCTTGAATAATCACCCTTTTATTGCCATTCTTTGAGGAAGAGTTGATTTGAAATCTAGAAGTATTTCTTGGTAAATTATTATATTTAACTGGAAATAAGTGGTGAAAGACTGATTGAAAAATGTTCTCCTGCAACCCAGCAATGTGAGATAAAGAAATTCGTCAAATCCCAAGTTCAATTAGAAAATGGTCTAAGATTCCATTTGACTGAAAACCGAGTTTTGACCAGCTGCAGATTAGCCGTGGGAAGTTTTTGCCCTTTATCTTGAATTGCATCTTTTGCACATGCGCCCTTTTTCCAGAGAACTCATTTGTTTCATCATGTCCGGCTTCAAACCATCCAGTCTGCAATCTTTCATGGAGTTGCTGGCTGTGAGTAATGATTACTTTTGGAATCAAGTAATTAAAATTAGTTTCAATCTAATTATTCCATTGTATTTCAAATATTTCATTTACAAAATCCCGATGCCTAATCCTAGCATGCATCAGTTATAAATAAAATTCAATTTTTAGCGTACTAATTCGAAATGTTTCAAGGCAGATTAATATCTGAATATTGTGATAGAAAGTTATGAAGTTTCAAGACCTACATGAAATATTTATTTTCTCAATCCATCACCATAACTACTGCGGTTATGGTTGAAAAATGCTTATATCCCCTTTATCGTACCGTATATCTCAGAACGTTTTCCGCACTCAATTACGTAGACTTATCGCAAAAAGTTTCACGAATAGGAATCTTATGTAAGCCTAAAATTCGCGACTACATAATGTCACGGGTCTGACATGAGGGCGGTTGTGCATTCTTAATTTTAGGGAGGGCAATAATTTGCCTTAATTGGCAGAGTGACCATCAAGGAATATTTATTGTTCCTACTCGGCTCTACGGGACAAAGGATATTTTTCCATTTTAATTTTTTTTTTCGAAAAGCCGCACATACATCATGCAAAGTATTGTTCGTGAAAGTTCAGCTTTCCCGTATGCAAGAATCATGCGGGCAAGAATCACGTTTGAAAGAAACGTGTGCCTATTTCCACGTTGCAAGGAAATCACGTATCCTAGAATATCTTAGGCAAGAAAACACGTAGCACGGAATCGTTTACGTCGGAAAACATGCGGCTCCGAAATGATGGGATCGCACGTAGGAAAGAAATCATGCTGGCAAGAACATGTTTAAGAAGAAAAATAGTGCATACAAGAATAAATGCGGGCAAGGTAATATGTAGGCGGGAATTCATGACACATGTGACATTACTCTTTATTCAAGTTTTAAAAATAATTTCTTTGGGTCACATGTCATAGGGACTACACTGATGCGGTTGTTATCGCCATCTTCATGATGAAGGTGGAGACTGTTAGACAGAGGACACGACAGGGGGAGGTTCTAGAGGCACAGGATCCGTGTCTGTCCGTTAAAATATAGGTTCAAAGTGAAAAAAAATAATGTTTTCTTGGGTTTATAACTCTTTCGCCGTAAGTTCTCTCTTTATTGCATTACGGAAATGGATCCCTTTCTTCTAAAGGTAGGACGCACGCTATCCCGAAGACGTTTATCCCGTGGGATGGCTGTCAGAGACGTTGACCGCCAGCGTATACCTCGTTCAATGATTCACGGCCGTCCCGTATATATGTTATGCTTGGACTCTGGACAAGCAAACTGCACAGCGAAGTTGAGGTAAAACATCTAATGGAGAAAAATGTAAATCCGTTAATTACTAAATCGGGACATGAAATAATCGAGTTATGATTGCACTCCACTCTAATATACAAGAAAGAGGAAATGAGCAGGCTGTAAACATTTTTTTTTGCAAAATAACGAAATTTAGCGAAATAGAGGGAAGTCGAATGAAGGAGTTCATATACTACCAGCAACCGAAAATGCAGCTGGAACTACATTGTGCAAAAATGGAAGTGGCACCACAATCATCATAGTCACCACATGTAACAGGGAAAACACGCACTGCGAAAATGATAAAAAGAAAAAAAAAAAAAACATTTTTTTATTCACCTCCCTTACCTGCAGGGCCAACTTGAACGGGTGCCGTATTGCCTGCTAGAACTGTGTTATTAGATAAAGTAATGAAATCGCGGTATCAGATTCCTTTCCAATAGTCACTTCCTCTTGTTCATTGAAAAATTAATATTCAAATATTCACCTTGTGCTTCAGGGCCGGGTTGAACGGGTGCGGCTTGGCCGGGTTGAACGGGTGCGGCTGGGCCGGGTTGAACGGGTGCGCCTGGGCCGGGTGGAACGGGTCCGGCTGGGCCGGGTTGAACTGGTGATGAAAGGAGAAAATTAAAATTCCCTTGCATTTTCCATGCGTTCCGCTTTAACGGGCATCGTCAATGCCGAGATTGAAGGAGTAACTAATCAATTTAGTCATTGAAGATTGCAATTTTTTGCCTGCAGAAACATGATTACCTGGCATAGTCGGTCTGGTCATTCTTGGTATTCCATCCAGGGTGTGTCGACATCTGCATAAGAACTCGAAAATGCTAAGTCTGCAAAATAAATCGGCAGGGGTGAGTACACCCAGGTCACTCTTCAGCCTGGCGGAATTTGCCCCTCTGTCTGTCATCCTATTTATGAGATGGGAAGGGGGGGCATGAACTGATCATAAAACACAACTCCCATTTTTCAAACATCAAGTGGGGTCAGGTAGCAACAAATTCGGTCTGACTCGCTTTCCTTGGAAATTTTCAACCAACTTTATTATAATGTCGCTTCAAAACGAGTAGTTAATGTTATTACGATCATGAGACCAATCTAGTCCATGGGTGTCATTCTACTCCTCCTTGATGTGAGAGGAGCCCTAATTTGGTCACTGACAACGTTCATTTGGTCAGTTCCAACGTTACAGATCTAACAGCAGTGAAAGTAAAAAGAAAAAAGAAAAACATGATAGTATACCTTGAATTTGATTAGGTTCAGAAGTTCTGCTTCATTAGTGCTTATGGAACAAAGATACCTGCACCTATTTCAACTAATGACTTCTCATTTCTTCCATGGATGAAAAAATGTAGACATTCATTTCCTGTAGCTGATGTAACACAGCGAGTATGACTTATAACTCCCTATTTTAAATTTTTCTATAACTTTAAAATTTATGATCAGAATTGCATGAAACATATCATACATTGCAGAGAAATGAATGAGTTTTTTGTAGGTTAATAGTACATTAATTACAGGTCGACCATGGTACATAGGCAGACCGATCACGAACGAGAACACTTTGTATCTATTGTATCTATATACCAGGTCCGCGGTTCGTGTTTTCAAACGGCAAAAATGATTTTGCGAGGACCACGAATCAATTGGAGATGAGCAGAGTGGCCGGTCATCCACATGCCGCGAAGAGGAACTCATGTCGTACAAAACAAGCAATGGGAGTGGGGGGGAGGAGGGAGGGGGGAGGGGAGGGGGAGACAGTGCTTCCGCCCATTCAAAACATACTCAGCCGGAGAATCTGTTGTTTGATGTCACCAATGTTTTGCAACCTGCATCCACATCTCATACTCCCTCCTCGCGGCAGATCAGCATCACAATCATTTATACGCATCGGCCCGCTATAGGATCGAGCCGTGTTAGGGAAGCCCTTTTAGGGAAGGAAAGCTGTCACTGAAATTAACAGAAGAAGCCTGTTTTTTTTTATCTCTAAAGGGGCATGAAAAAAGTAAAACAGATCGACTTGGGATCGTGAAAGTCACAGCATTCCCTCACATGATCTTGTGAGACACCTGGTGGTACACATATGGTGGTACACATTTGGTGGAACAGTCTGGGAACAGACTTGAAAGTCTCATCGGCGTGCAGTTCTGTGAAGACTCCACCATTTTGCGAAATGATTGGGTCGATAAAGATTATTGCGTCACTCCTAGGGTCGTTGGGGTCCTGGAAAATTTGAAGACAACAATCAGGGGTATTCTCTGTTGCCAAAAAAAGGAGGAAAATATGAATGTTTTTTTTTTTTTAAGTATTACTGGTTTTCGATGAAATTACGAAATAAAGAAAGGCTGTCATTCTTGAGTAGCTCACTCTTCAGCTAATAAATATGCGGTCTTTCTTTCAAAAAAGCTGGGTTCATTGCTTGCCAAGAGTTCGCCGATTGTATTGTTCAAACAGAGGAACTTCCTTCCTCTGTCCCCTTCGACTATGTACGAAACAGATGGCAGAGTCTCAATTTCCCCAGACTTTTCCCCTCCTACACTAGAGCGATTTCACGAACTGGAAGAATCTTCACATTCAACATTTCTTGTGGGTTCTACCTGGAGGTTTCTGACCACGAACTTTTCCATTACCCTATAGCAGCAACGGCATGACTCGTCACCGAAGAATGGTCCGAGAAATTGGAGATTCAACCTAGTCCATGTATCATGTTATGAGAAAAAGCCCACTTTCGGGGAGGCATTTGACAGCAAAGGGATGGCTAATCCTCTTAATAGCATCATTCATCAACTAGGTTAAGGGAAAGATCTGAGAAATCTGCCGCATGACATGTTTAGAAACGTGTCAAATTTTCAGGGTTGTTGCATTCCCCTTTCACCTCTCGCGTACCTCTAGCCAAAAGTTTTATTGAAGAGAAAGAAGTAATTCACTTTCAATGACGAAATTGTCAACATTCTCTGAGCAACTAGCACTGACGACGAAGAAAGGAAGAAACCAGCAACAGAGCAGAAATTTAATCCTCACATGATTGAAATCCCTTCTCTTCCCCGAGAGAGAATTCACAAATTGCCCTTTTATCCTCCCTGGGTCAAATAGCTTTCCCTTTCACCCCACTATCAGGAAGTCAAGCCGAAGGTCTATTGGCTTCATTAATCATCTAATTGTTTTGAGAAACTGTTGAGTCTAGATCCCATTGAGTCTAGGTCCTACTGTACCTCCCACTCCGACGTTACGAACTGTTAGATGGAAATGAAATAATTTCTTTGGACGTCTCGTCAGTTCTCCTCGTCAGTTCTAAAATACAATTCTGAATTGTTGAGGGGGTGAACCCCTTCAAATTTTTTTGGGGGCTGAGGCACTCCTGCCAAATTTATTTCATAATTATTATTATTTTTTTAAATATTATAATTCATTTAATTTTTTTTCGGGGGGGGGGGGGGACTCCATCATTAGAGGAATCCTAACCTGCTCATGGCCACAATGCAACAGCCTCATGATCCCTTCCTTCAATTCCTCCGAGCTTCTCTTGTTTTGTTTTGTGGGGGGGGGGGGGGGGGGGGGGGGGGGGAGAGAGCCCCCCGATCCTGCAATGATTAGCTGTGTATGACCTGCCATTATAGCCATTATAGCCAATATCATGCTGTCCACTGCAACGGACATCATAAAGGGCTTAAGGAAGAATTGCAGGGAAGATGGATGGGGACATCGAAGAGCCATTGGATGGCTTTCACAATCGCCTGATCTCACAGTGTGTGACTATTGGCTATGGGACAGTGCCGTATTTCACGGGGAGGCATGGGGGAGGGAGTGGCGGTCGCCTACCCCTCCCCCCTGCCTTTATGATAGAGACAATATATGATAGAGGACATGCTGACCGTGAAATGACAAACGGTAGGGAACTATCATGGAATCTAGAAGGATTTGACAAGAGTCGCGAATATTGAACGCAACCAAAAAGTGGAACACGGAAAGCGCCTGCGCGAATGTCCCCTGCGCCTGCGCTGTGGGCTTGCGCTTGCGCAATGGCGCACAATACAATGCTTTTGGGGCAATTGGAAGCCATCTTAGTTGGGTCTGTGGTGGCTCTTCTTCATTCACTACAATGGAATTTTCATAATATCCCATCCAAGTTTTCTTGCTGTCGTGATCATGATGGCAGGCAGTCATGGTACTGGAGGCCTAATAATTCAACCACTCTGACCCGGAAATCCTGGAAAGCCTCAAACTTCCGTACCCCAGCACCTCCTTATTCGGT
The DNA here is from genome assembly GCA_905338385.1 of Darwinula stevensoni. Classification (NCBI taxonomy): domain Eukaryota; kingdom Metazoa; phylum Arthropoda; class Ostracoda; order Podocopida; family Darwinulidae; genus Darwinula; species Darwinula stevensoni. The sequence continues at coordinate 82,577 of CAJPEV010000355.1, read as the reverse complement.
TTTCAGCCACAGGATTCCACCATCTTATCCGCATAATGAAGGGTTTCCACCAACCAAATGATGCCTACATCTGTAGACTGTGGCAACTCATCAGCGAACATTTATCACCTCGTGTAGTGCACGGGCAACGCCCATCCGCTGACCTTTTGGGTTAAACAGTAACAGTTACATGTTTATTCTCATTATTATATGTATTTAAAATACATATCCTGCCGGCCTGCTTCCCAATCACAGCGATTGACCTTACCGTGAGGGCCTTCAGCACACCCCGTCATCATTGTCCTGCTGAAACACCACATCTCCCACTTCGAGGCGGTAATGCGCCAGTGTCTGGAGCAATTTTTCCTCGACCATGCTTGTGTTGAGCCTGGCATCCATTCTTCCTTGGATTTGACAGTCAAACCCGAGTCCTTTGGCCGTCATGCAGCCCCAAAACATCAGGCCACCTCCACCATACTTGCGGGTCTCCCTCACGTGCCGCTCTGCTAAGGATTCGCCGGGCTGCTTCCATGTCCAATCACGCCCATCCGACCTCATAAGGTTGAATTTTGTCTCGTCTGACCAAATTATGCGTTCCCAGTCCTCTACAGTCCAGTGTTGGTGGCGGCGGGCGAATTCTAGCCGCTGTTGGATATGCCGCGACTGGAGTTGCGGCTTCTTTCGCTTGGTTGTTGCCCTCAGACCAGCTTCTTTCAGAGCTCTGCGAACAGTTTTGGCACTGCATTCTACCGAGGTCCTGCTTTTGAGCTGCCTCGTCGCTTGCACTGCTGTGTCAACCTGACCCAATGTTACGTTGAAGAACTTGGTTTAAAAAAATTAGACCCCATATAGTATAATCTGTTTACCTATTTCCATGGCTCGTGCCAAGCCAACTTTGTCGGACCTCTCTCTCAGAGCTGAATTGGGAATAGGTTCAATGACAGCATGTGCACCATTCTTGAACCCAATGAGGTCTTTGAACCATCGATAGAGATCAGGGAACCGAGCCAAGAAGGGTTGACCAATTTGTAGCAGTTCTCCTCTTGAGATCACTTCTTGGTTAAATAGCAGGAGGCAACGAAGAAAATTCTCATAACATTGGTGTTGTTGTTACAAACCAGCAACATTAATTGTGTTTCTCATCTTTTTCCTAAACTGTCTATAAGGCTTCTTTAGATATTCCATGAAATATCAACTCCCTCCCTTCTGACCTTCCTTAGAATGAAGGAAATTGTCAAAATGTTACTTTCATTCCCAGCCATAATCACAAATATAAATGGGTTAAGGGGTTATTCTGTAAAACTTAGGGCTTGAAGACTTAACGTGAGACCGGAAACTTTAAGTTTGTTGGTATCTGTATAGTTTTGTATTGCTACGAGACGTCCACCATCCTTTGAGAACTTTCAACTCGAGGGGATTACCAGTATTAAGGGGCCTCCCCTTGGAAGAACTAAAATAATGTGGGACTACAGCTCCAGCCATCCTACACCTAAAGGAACTTCCGAGGATATCCTTGGACAAAGTCCCCGCCTCGTAGAAGCCCTCCATCTGGCCTGACATCTTGCAGTTCATTCGATAAACATGAAGTTCCCACAAATATTCGCTCCACCGTTACTTGGGTGATGACATGCACCCCATACAGAGGACTAAAGGAATTACTATTACTTAACAAGACGTCTTCGAGAGTAAGAGATGAGCTATTTAAGGGTACATGTTCGGCTTCGAAGGAAGTCGTTCCAATTAGTTCATTTGTTGAGAGACGTAACATACCTCAAGAAGACTCTCGACAATTCTTGCATACTGGATGGAGAGAGAGTGGTTCCCCATGCCGAGGAAGTCTATTCCATCTTCCCACCGGCACAAGACTTTCCAATCCGCTGGTATGTACCCTCAAACTTCCGCAAACGCCTTTTGATCTTCGGGGCATCTGTCCTTAACCCTTCCGATAGGATGTAAATATAATATCGACTTAAATAAAATCAAACCTCACTGACTCATGAAGTAAAACGGCTAGGACCCTATAGATCTCGCTCCTCTTGGGCTCAGATGGACCTAAACACTAAGAGCCCCTAAACACTGATGGGTGAATCAGGCCAAACTGGAGCAATTGTGTCTTCAAACTTTAAAATTCCATAACTCTGGCAGTAATGACCCTTACGGAACTTCCAAATACAGGCGTATGTATAGGATTGTACAGTACTGAATTTAGCCATGCTTGGAAACAGTTCAGTCCGTATCATGTTTTGGCCATTCTTAATAAATATGTAATCATATATGGTTCATATTCAGACCCCCATATATGGTGCTAGGTTTGCAATGTATATGACACTAATATAAGCTATACGGAAAAAATACTATATTTAGAATATATTTGGAAACTGTTCATTCCATGTAATATCCACGGATGCACACGCATGCACGTTGAGGCCTTCCACGTATGGCCTGACATCTAGCAGTTTGTTCAATGAATATAAAGTTCTCACAATATAAGCGAGGTCGCGCCAATCCCGCCGCTATATTCCCCAAATGCTAATGAATAGTTCTGCAGAAGCTTTCACCCTCAACTCGCTAATTTCCCACGTACAAACCGAAGGAATGAAGTCGTTTTAATCTATGCATATATTGAGACACGTAACCTAGCTTAAAGAGGCTCCAGGTAATTCTTGCCCAATGCATAGAAGGAGTGAGGTTCCCCTTGTGAAGTGAGTCACAAAAACATCTAAGTTTCGTTGTTGAGTGACTAACACCTCTGCAACTGAGTCTCTGCCTCAATCTGCCATCAATAATCAATGCGGGGGCCATCTACTGTAAATTGCTAATTAAGAACCGTATGAGGGAGCTGTATATGATAATATAGTTACATTTATCCACTATATTAAATATAGCCAAAACATACCAAATTATTATATGTGCTATATACATTGCAACTAAGCACCATAATTGGGGCTTATATATGAACCATGTATAGCTCCATATTCATTAAGAATGGCCAAAACATTATATGAACTGGACGGCTTCCAAATACAGTCTCCCATATATAATTTTTATTTGTAACATGTACATTTCGAGCAAAGCACCCCTGTATGGCCGTATTTGATATCGCGCATGAAATCTGAATATGAAGTTCCCGTAAGGGGAATCCATCTCGACGAAATTTGAAACATCAATTAGTCACGTCAGAGCAATTCTTTCAATATATTTTGGCATTGTTTGAAGTATATTTCTGGGACACACCTAACAGAGAAAATTGAATTTGCCCCACCTGTAGTGTGTCTTTGCCTTAGTACACTCAGAACATTCCTCTGCCAAACAAATACTTGTTCTTTGATTTTTTTTCCTCAAACAAATGGCACACCATTCCAAACATATTATTCATTTTCAGAATGCACTTCAACTGCTATTAGGCGCAGTGTCTCTCTAGCTTTGCCAAGGATTATAGGTGTCCTCAGAATTGGCACTTTTTTCTGTCCCAACCATAACGGTAGTGTCATAAATAGGCGAATTGAAAACGGTGAGCTGATATTTTTCACCTGAAGACGTCATCATACCTACAGGAATTACACATACTTCTGAAATAATTTTGAAAATTAAAGGTTTTTGCTTTTACCCGCAAATGTCAAGTATAATTGTCCCAGCCGTAACAAATGTCTTGCATGCTTATCCTGTTAGGTACAGGACTACAACTGCCCATGCTGATGCGCATTGCTGCGCCATGATAGGAGACAGCGTCATATAGGCGTTCAAGTTCTAGGGTGGATTTTTGAACAGGGAACTATCCGGTAATGCAGCTTTATTAACCGGATTTATAATGCATTTTCTCTGAAATAAAACTGTATTATCGGATAGTGCTCTATTCAAAAATGAACCCCTGATTTTCAAATGGCATTTTGGCTACACGTTCCAGATCTGGAACGGTGAGCAACATCCAGGGATCTCACCGCAGATGGTGTTCAAACGAATCCAATCTAAGGGCATTGTCGACTTAGTGATACGCAGCTATGGTAAGATCTGGTAAACTCACAAGTCCCCAGGTATCCAAAAGTAACGCATTTTCCTCTTGTTTTGAAGGATAGCAACTAAATTTTCTTTCCTTGGGTATTTTGAAGGCTTTCACCTGAGCCTAAGCAACAGATAACCCGAGATGTCTTGTTCGCCCTTTCGGAAAGAAATCGAAGACGCGCCAGCCGCTGTAGGCTAGTTTGGATGGTCTTGAAACTTGTGAAGTTCTTCTATTAATCTAGGAAAGCGAATATGTCTGTTTTCCAAGAAAAATGTTCATGTTTCCCTGTTCATGGGGATCGCAAATTACTAGATCTCTCCTAACCCAGATGCGTGCAATGGAATTGTAGGCATCGATTCTAAATACTCTTTCTGAGTGTGTTTTGATGTGAGGCATTTAAAGTGTAACCACAGTCCACTCTTTTCTGAATGAAAATGCCTCTTCCCGCAAACGAATGAGGAGGAGCTCCTCAGAATTGAATTGCCTTCGCGTGACGATGAAGGTAGTCTTCTTCTTGGTGTTGTGTTTCCCTTTGTGAACACAGTGATGCATCGAAGACAAGAGACAAGCACCTCAACTTTGAGAAGTTGAGAAATGCTGAAATCGAAAATTTGATGCGATTCGAGTCGATGGAAGACTGCGAGTTGCTCTGGGAATCCCAGAAGAAATAATTGCCCTGATCCTACCAAGGCTTCTGAGATTGAAGGGCTCTGGATTCTTTTGAAAGCTAAGGAGCACGTGATTTTTATTTACCTTGGCACTGAACTGGCTCTGTTCGGTTCTCGTCATGAGTTGCTATCGTGACCAATTGTGAACCGAGTGACGTCTACACGATTGGTGTACCTGAGAATTCATTCCCCTTTTGAAAAGAAATAGAAGACGGAAAAGCCAGAGCGAGCATATTGGAATCGAAAGAGGAATCTCGACTGCCCCTTAGGGAATGCCTGAGAGGTGGAGGTTGTGGGTCAGGCCGGGCCCAACCCGGAAAACGGGGTCGCCCAGCTCAGATATTCGATAGTGATCGCATCACGGTCCTCCATCGCGATTTTCACCATGGCAACGCCCCATAAAATGCCTTGCGAGGAGGAGAAAAAGAAAACCGACTCTTTCTGCTTCAAGTTCTGATCCGAGAAGCGCAGAGTCACGTGAGGCGCCCAACATTTTTTAATCGATAGAGGTGAAGATGTGAGCTTACACAGAAGCTACCGTTTCTCGTGGATTGGCCATCCAGGCAGGTTGGGTCCTTTTTAAAAGTTACAAGAAAGAAATGAGACTTCTGATGGTGGTTGTCCGGTTCCCGGAGAGAACATCGCGAACAAAACATCGCAAGGAAAAAACATCGCGGAAGAAACATCGCGATGCGATAACATCGCACAATTAAAACATCGTACGGTGATAACATCGCGTGGGGCCCTCTAGGCTTGAAAGCCTGCGAGCAAAGCGTAAAGCTTTACTTCAGTTGGTTATTTGCTCTCTTTGGGAGCTGACGTGTTTCAACTAATTTTTTCAGTCATGTTACTAAATTAAATTACTTACCTTAAATTAAAACTCACTTTCGTGAAACGCACGTGACTGAAAAAAATGAGAAGAAAGACGTTTGCTCCCAACGAGAGCAAAGAACCAACTGAAGTAAAGCTTCCTGTTTTGCTCACAGGCTTTCACGCCTAGAGGGCCCCATGCGATGTTATCGCCTCGCGATGTTTCTTCCGCGATGTTTTTTCCGCACACCTGGTTGTCCATGTTGACTAGTCTCGGGAGCTTGTTAGGTCAGATTCGCGCCGACAGCACATTTGAAAATGCTGCAAATGACTGACCGTGGGAATCCATCCCCATCCAAACGGCAAAAGTACCCGTGAAATACACGGTCACGACGTTTACACCGCACAATAAGGCCGACCTCAACCTCGAAATCGAACGGCAGAACATCTAAGAGCAAGTGGCAGTTCTTGTGTCGACTATAGGGTGATACTTTTTTTATTGTTCCAATTTAAATTATTTGGCGCGTGTCACACTTTGTCGCTTTCTTTGCTTCTTGATGAAAATAACATCTGGCAGTTCTGATGCAATCCTCTCTGCGATGCATATAAAAGCCGAAAGGGTGAGGGCAGGCCTAGGATGTCATTCGTCGCGCCCCTTCATTGCGCAAGTCTCAATCGTGGTGAAACGAAGCAGGTTCACCTCGGTGAGGCATGATGGGGTGGCGTGGCGGCCCACATCGATATTCCTTTTTCTCGACCCCACCCGGTTCCAAACCCTCAGGTGTCCATGTTGCTATCCTTTCTAGGAGAAATCGAGAAGAAATTTGATGCATTTGTGAACAAAATCATGAAGTCCTCAAAGGCAAAGGCCTCGTGAACTTATGCGGATGCCTTTGAGATCCTCTGGGAACCGATGTAAAGAAACGTCCCATCCATCCGACCGAATGAGATGGATATTAAGATAGTAATGAGACTTTGGCGACCATTTTTTCGGGCGTCACTCCGATCCAACGATCTCATCGGTCAGTTCTGTTTAGTTCCAGGGTCATCCGCGGTCTCCCAGAGGTCGAAGGCACCAATGTATATAAGGCACCGCCACAGAGCGTCCGGTCTTCTCTGAATAAGGTCTTTGGTCGAACCTAAAGAAATAGACGAATTTGTAGAGCGAGAGCGCCGTCCGACGAGTGACTGCTGTCTAATCGGTGCCCGAATCTCGTGCTCGTAATCTCGTAATCTCGTGCGAAAGGCGTATTCGTGCCGGGTTCGTTTGTTTCGTATAGTACAAGACTGCGCTATACGATGGCCTACCGATCTCACGGATCATGGATCGAGACACCAATTATGCGGAACGACATCGTTCTGTCTGTCGTGCATTATTGCAGCTTCCATTCGGCGACCTTCGGAAGCAGCCATGCATGACGAAGAATATGTTCATCGAAGAACACTCGGAGGTCCCCCCGCTTAACCTCACACGGTTACATGACGGCGTTGCGAAGAACCATCGGTAAAAGAAAACCCTCCGATGAAATGAATACGGCGATGAAGTGGAATCCCAATCGTAGATAAGATGATGCAGCGATCCCCAACGCGCTGCATCGATTTCTCAAATTTCCTCATGCATTTTGCTTAGCGTCCCGGTTCCACCCAGCGATCCTCTGCTCTCTGCAAACATAGCACTGAAGTAATTGCGAACGGAAATTACGTAATGTCGACATTGTCTTCTTTTAAATCCTTGTGTACGATTTTGAGAAAATAGACACGGTAACAGACCACAAGGCTCATCTCGTGCTGCTTTCTTGCTAAAGGAATAAAATCAACTGACTTCTGTGCCATTCAGTTCCTTCCTTCAGTCCGAAATCATTCACAAATGGTGAAATCGTGAAGGATTTTACTTTTGGGCCTATTGGGCCTATTGTGAACATAAGTATGTCATTTGCGAACCGTTTTTATGTTCTAGGCTGTTTTAGAAGTGCCGAGGCGTCCCTTTAACTCTAAAAGTGTTCCACGGGTCGACTTCACGCAAATCTTACAAATCCAACGAGTGATGCCCCGAAGGAGGATCGAAAAGAGGATCGAAGCAAGGATGGGAGGGCGAACCGAAAAACCCGGCAACTCTTGCAACTGCGACTATGAAGATTTATTTGAAATTTTCGGTAAACCAACGATTCTATTAGAATTGGGTCTGATTGCATGAGTGCCTAAATTATTGCATTAGGAAGAAGGAGATTCTTAAGGGAGTATAGGAGTCCGGACACGAGGGAAAGACGGTCGTTGCATCTCGACCGGTCTCTTTTCTCCTGGACGTCACGCGCTCGTGAGTTCCCACCTTCCCTCAGAGGGCTTTCGAGAAGGGAGAAAGAACTTCACTTGTTAAGCTCCTTTCTCGGGTAAAGGGAAAGGGGGGTCCAATCGTTGGCCCTCTGCCATTGGAGAAGACCAAAAATTAGAGCCTAAGACTTGGGACAATTTATAAGGCCATTAAAAAAAAAACTTCCTTGCAGTCCTGAGCGACCGAATGCTCTCATTTATCCCTGAAGTCCATGGACAAATATTCTTTCGTCTTTCAAAACGACCCACTGCAGGTAGTAATCGCATCTGTTCTCGTTGAAATTTCAAATGATTGACCAAAGGTTCACATAGAGACAAATGCAAATAATTTCTCAGTGTAAGACATGCGAATAAGCTATAAAGTAGAAAAAAATTCATGGGCATCCACTCCGTCGCCAATAAAAAGAAAACGGCAAGTAGGAAACAGGGAAAGGCTTTAATAATGTTATTCCCCCCTTCAACGATCGATCTCATCTCCGCACGAAAAATGGAAGTCCAATTGGGCCTCCATAAAAGAAAACCCCCAAAATGAACAAAAAAAAGCAAAAACAAAACAAAAACAAAAAATAAACAAACATCCCAAAATAATTTGGCTCACAGAGCCGAAAAAGGCTTCCCGCGATGGAGAGCCGGAGTCCTCTGGAAATTCCTCGTTCTCCACTTTTGGGCTTGATTCGCCATCGATTGATGGGGAATCTTCTGGGGCGACACTACAGGCACTTGTTTCCGGGAAGTGGGAGAGACCAAGGGGGCGTCCTTCCGGAGATGAGGCTGTACCAAAGGGACCTTCTTCTGGAAGTGAGTTTGGACTAAAGGGACCTTTTGTTGGACACGAGGGTGGACCAAAGATCCCTCCTGGAAATGGGGCTGAACCAATGAAACGTCCTTCCAGAGATGGGATTGGACCGAGGGAGTGTTCTTCCGGTGATGGGGTTGGATCGAGGGAGTGTTCGTCCGGTGATGGGGTTGGACCAAGGGAGTGTCCCTCCGGAGGTGAGGTTGGACCAAGGAGATGTCCTTCTGGAAATGGGGTTGGACCGAAGGGATCTTCTTTTGGAAGTGAGGTTGGACCAAGGGGGCTTTCTTCTGGATATGAGGGTGGACGAGGGACCCCTCCTGGAAATGGGGTCGGACCAAAGGGGCCTTCTTCCTAAAATGGGGCTTCACCAAAGAAAACTCCTCTTGATGATGGGGTTGGACCAAGGATATCTCCTCCTGGTAATGGGGTTGGACCAGAGACACCTCCTCCTGAAAATGGGGTTGGACTAAAGGAGTCTTCTTCCGAAAATGGGGCGTGACCAAAGAAAACTCCTCTTGGTGATGGGGTTGGACCAATGATTCCTCCTCCTGGTAATGGGGTTGAACCAAAGACCCGTCCTTGTCAAAATAGGGTTGACCCAAGGGAACCTCTTCCTGGTAATGGGATGGAAGCAAAGGGACTTCTTCCTCCTGGAGATGGGATTGGGATGAAGGGAATTCCTCCAGGAAATGGGATTGGGCCGAAGGAAATTCCTCTAGGAAATGGGATTGTCCCAAGGGAACCTCCTCCTCGAAATGGGATTGGGCCAGAGACCCTTCCTCGAAATGCGGTTGTACCAAGTGGTCCTCCTCCCAGGAATGGGGTGAGACCAACGGGACGTCTTCCCGGAAATGAGGACCGAGCAAGGCGACGGGTTTGGGAGGTTTCAGGCGTCCGTCGGGGGGTTTCTCGGGCGGGAGCATGAAGGGAACCGGAGGACCAAACCTCAACGTCTCTTCATCTTCGGCGTCCAAATCGTACTCGTAGTCGTACTCGTAATCGTCGTCCACTGGCAAGTACGAATCCGGCTCTGAGTCTTCCACAAGCGGCTTCTTCGCAGGAATCGGTTTTTTCCTTTTCTTCTTTTTCTTCTGCTTCTGCTCGTACTTCTGCTCGTGCTTCTGCTCGTGCTTCTGCTTGTGCTTCTCGTGCTTATGATTGTGCTTCTCGTACTTATGTTTGTGCTTCTCGTGCTTCAACTTGTGCTTTTGTTTCAGTGCCTCATCTTTCGCCACCAACTTTGCGTTTAGCTTCTGATAAAACTTTACTTTCTCTTCTTGCTTTGAAATCAATTTTTTTTTCAAATTGTGAAGCAGCTTCTTTTTCTCCTCTTCCTTCGCCTCCCAATTCTCTTTCAGCTTCTGAAACAGATTAATCTTTTCCTCGTCCTTCACCGCCAGCTTTCCTTTCAACTTCCGGATGATATGAAACGTTTTCCGTTCTGCTTCCTGAGGGGGTTCCGTCGAGTCGGTATCGCGTAACAGGTCCTCCATTTCTTTCTGGAGTTCCCTTACGTGATTGTATATGTCAAAGGCACGATGGGGCTGATTCCCGTGGCTTTGTTGTCCACCGGTCGGCAGGACCGATGCCAGAGATCCGAGCGCCGCACTCGGATTCTGGAAAAATGCCTGGGGACTCTGGAAGGAGGAGAGTGGCAACGTCGGAAGTAAGTTCGTCGGGAAGAAGGGATATTGGTACCCCTGATACCCTCCTCCGGGGATTCCTCCTCCGGGTAATGCACCTCCGGGGAATGCTCCTCCGGGGAATGCACCTCCGGGAAATGCACCTCCGGGGAATGCTCCTCCGGGGAATGCACCTCCGGGAAATGCACCTCCGGGGAATGCTCCTCCGGGGAATCCTCCACCAGCGAATCCTCCGCCAGGGAATCCTCCGCCGGGGTATCCTCCGCCGAGGTATCCTCCGCCGGGGTATCCTCCGCCGGCGTACCCCAGAGGAGGTGTGTAGGCCTGAGGAGGGATGCCGAACTGGAAAGGGGAAGGGAGGCCCATGCCGAGTCCCCCCGACACGAAGTTCCTCGTCAAGCCGAGCATCCATATCAAGTACGGGAATACTGCAACAAACAGCATCGTCGATCGAGGAATACAGTAAGAAAATCTGTCAGCACTCATTCGATTCAAGGCTATCGTATTTCGATTGCCAAAGGAACTATAAAATTCGAAACAGACATTCTCAAGATGACCGAAACTTAAATCGAGTCGAATCCTGTAATTACTAAGTTGTACATGAGGACTATATACTCCAGTACTACTGTATTTTTTCTTCTTCTAGAAGCTTGTGATATGCACCAATAAAGTTCCCATTACTAACGTCTTCAGATAAACCAAGGACTGAACTGGTCCTTAAAGAGGTTCTTCGAGTTCTGGAAACTTCCCTACGTAGGAATGAAAGCAGGGGTGTCCAAAGTGCGGTAGTGAACCGCACGCGACCCACTGAGACCTGCCGGACCAGCGAATCATTTTGGGAGAATATGAAATTTGTATAAATAAAAATTACTTTAAGTTTTCATCGTCCTAGAAAAAAAGGTGCCAATTAATTTTTTTATATTTCCATTTGTTCGAGTATAAGGAAGGTTTCTGCCAAGTAAAAAAATAACTCACTCAGCGCTTGAAATGCAATAGCATTTCAAAGGCGACACAGGAAAAATCTTAATTAGCTCTCTGCTCTTCGTCCCTTTCTCTGACATCAAAGTGCTAATTCAGACTGTCAGAAATGGAATTGGTCTTTTATGCATTTACCTTATCGCGGATGATTACAATTGCTTCTCATTTTTATAATAAAGGATGCCAGGTTATTTGTACCTACCAAGAACGTGCAAACCCTTCTTCCTCCTGCTCTCGTCATCCCAGATGAATGAAATTTATTCCGACAGAAATAAATAAATAACTTCAAAACTCAATCGGGACCGTAATAACTCGAGATAAGTATTTTTTTTAAGAACCCAGGCAGCACACCACGGGGCCCACGCTGGCGTTGAGTGGGGAGAGAGGTCTCACATCGCAGTGGGCTGTCCCATGTAAGGCCACATCGGCGCTGGTGTGGCAGGCAACATTTGTTCTATCCCTAGGCGAACCATCTATCTCAGTTAATGGAACAAACTAGGTTCCCACAAGTGAAGTGAGATGGCGCCAAAATAGCTACGATTCCAGTGCCATCAACTAGAGACTCGCTATAAGCATCCCGTACTTTTCATACAGTACCTGATCTTTTCCACTGACAACGTATGGGAAAACAATCGCATTCCTCGAAGCATTAAGTACCTCAGATGGAGACAATCGAGGAAGGTAATACTCGCTGGAGTGCTCTCAGCATGTTGTGTTGGCCGAATGTGGCCTTCGAACGTTGGGCCAACGTGTAGCCCACATCACAAATGTGGAATTCCAACATTGGATCAACAGGTGGGTGGGTGTGCTGCCTGGAAAACTGCAACTGAGACACTTGGTGAAATTGTTATAACTCAGGCAGAAATCTTATTCATCCGCTGAAGCTACTTCCGCGCAAGGCAGAAAGGTTTTTCCACCTTGGTGCCTGCCTTCCTGGATTCCCTAATCCCCTTCCAACTTCATCCCAATAATGAAAGTAAAGGAAACCTTCCGGTTTTATTTGAATTTGAATTCATAGCCCCCCACGGAAGTGCGTTCATGAACTGGCAAGAATTGACATCTTGTGAATAGGCGATTATTGACGGAGTCCTTCGTTGGTCTCTTCCCTATCTAAGGAGGCTCTTCTTCCTAGCACAGGAAGAAGAGCCTCAAAAATATAATAGTAAGAATTTTTCTGAAATCAGCGTCTCAACTGGTACTTTTGAACCAAGTTTCAGCTTTCTACCTTATCTAGAACATACTTAGGATTTGCATCAGGCATTCATTCAGTCACGATCGTTTATACACGGTGTCCCTAAATTTTATTTCCAATTTTGAACTTAAATTGAAAAAAATACTTAATAGACATACAAACATGTAGCTTACACCATCATGTAGCCTAACTCAAAGAGTTTTTATTGACATGTCAGGGGCGGAAACAAATTTTTCATAGGGGGTGGGAGGTTCCTAAGTTCCTACCTATCTCCACCCGCCTACCACCATTCCTCATTCTTTCGCCTTTTTATTTTTCGTCTGGGGTAAGAACTTGAGTATCTATTTCACCGGCTCCAATAAAATTTAATGCAGATGGTATTTTGAAAAATTAACCAAATGCTAATCTGCCCCCCCCCCCCTCTCTCTCTGTATCCGGCACTGATGCCAGTAGACTTCCACATGTGCACCGTTAGTGGGTCTCAGCAAGTCTAACCGATTTTCAATTTCAGTCCACGTTCGCTGCAACATGTCCACAGTCACACTGGCGATGGCGTCCATTATCCCGGTCCGTAGTTCCGCGATGTTTGCTATATGTGTGCGATACACGATGTACAGTATTTGATTTTACATACTCCTAAATAAATAAGTCTAATGGAGTGATGTCCGGCAAAAGTAGAGGCCATGGAATTGGTATATCCCGACCAATCCATTGTCCCAGAGATGTCTGGTCCAGGAAGCGCCTGACCAGCAAACTCCAGTAGGGTAACGCACCATCCTGTTGAAAAATCATTTGTAGTTGCATTTCCTCCAGTTGTGGGACCAAAATCTTCTTCAGCATTTCAAGGTAGACAGTCCCGGTATAGGCCAATTCTGTGGCCTCCATGTTCGCCAGACATCACTCCACTAGACTTATTTATTTGGGAGTAAGTCAAAGACATCGTGTATCGCACACATATAGCAAACATCGCGGAACTACGGACCAGGATAACGGACGCCATTGCCAGTGGACTGTGGACATGTAGCAGCGAACGTGGACTGAAACTGAAAATCAGTTAGACGTGCTGAGAGCCGCTAACGGTGCACATGTGGAAGTCTACTGATGTGTCAATAAAAACTCTTTGAGTAAGGCTACATGATGGTGCAATCTGCATTTGTGTATGTTTATTAGTTATTTTTTAAATTTAAGTTCAAAATTGGAAAGATAATTTAGGAACACCCTGTATATTAGATACCATCACGAGAGTGACATTTTAATATTCTTTCTCTCAATGTGAATTTCGTTTCCTACTGATTTGTTCACTCATTTTTATTATAGGCGACAGAGTTTCTGACAGCAGATATACTGGTCGACAAAGAAAGTAAATCAAATTGCATTACGAGAAAAGATTGAAGTGAAAGGGAGGAAAATATTGACAAGAAAGTCTTAGCTTCTCTGAAGTCATTGCCACTCGTACGACGATCGCCTCGGGATGCACCGAGCTCTCTGAGGGGTCTGCAAGTCGACTGGTGAATGTTTCACTGCATGCAGTGATGTTCGATGGCACGCAGTCATATTCGACAATTAAACCTAAGTTGCTGAGGCAAGAGGACATCCTGAAAGCTGGAGTTTCCCCATTGTATCATGCCTACCATATCCATTATATAAAAATGCTCACTATCTTTCCTATGATCCATCCCTAGAGCGCAACATGAAAGACCATCCAACAACCCTGCATAGCAGCAAGCCTGTCATTTGCCAGATCGTCTGGAGGTGTTTACTCCATTCCTTGTCATCCAAGGTACGAATTCAATTCGAAAACAGTGTGTAGTCGCAAAATATAAGTTGACAAAAAATATTTTCCTTTTCAAAGCTTAAACACTCGCATTTTTAGAACCGAAATTGAAACTTAAATCTAAATCTAAATCTAAAAGCAGTCTAAAAGCAAAAAGTCTGTTCTTCGCCCTGATCCTTTAGACTAAGATTTAGCCTAAGATTTAGATTTAAGTTTAGCAGAGGCGAGGAACGGGCCCCAAATCGCAGCAGAACAATCGGAAGTTTCGTCCCTTCAGGTGACATCCCTGGAAGACCAGCAAGGATGCCAGAAGAAGGATTTCGTCCATGCCGAGAAGGCGCGGACGAAAGCTGGCTCTCCTTCCTCTTGTGTTAAAGTTGTGTACGTGAATGCAGGAAATGGAATCAAATGGAAATATTGAGTACCAGTGCGAGATTTTAGTACAGATGGCACGGAAGGACTGGCCCACATTTCAGGTAGGCATTTTCAAGCATTCCAGTATCACTTTTTCTCTTCAAGAAACGACGACGAGGCGCTGCCAAAGGTGAGAGGAGAAATACATACATACATTTTCTTGCCCGCTTTTCCCAACTTAATGGGGTCGCGGTTCGAGCATTCCCAGGAGCGTCCTCCAGTGATCTCGATCCTGGGCAACAGACTCAAGCTCAGCCCGTGGGATGCCGAGCCTCTCGTCGAAAGCCGCACTGCTCCTCTTGGATGGCATCACCCACAACTGCCCGAGCTCTCTCTTCCAGCACCTTGGAATAGACTTTACCAGGTATGCTGAGGAGAGTGATCCCACGATAGTTCGTGCAATGCCAAAGCCTTTCCCTTATTCACCCACTCACAACGGTCTTGTCCCACATACACGGCAAACCACCTCTCCACAACAAATGACTATGTCGAAGCTCGATCAGCAGAAATAGCTGAACGTCGAAGGAGCTGAACTCGCACTTCGACCCCCCCATCCCCCTCACTCTCTCCCCTTTACGCCCCTTCCCAACCCCCTCTTCCCCCTCCCCCTCGACCATCGTAGCACTCACCCATAAAAGCGAAGAAAGGCAGGAAGTAACCAAGCAGAAGGAGAGGGAAGGCGATGAAACCGACGACGTCAGATCCTCCTCCCCCCGGTAATAACTGCTTCCCCATCCCTTCCGGTGAAAGGGAATCCAAGTCTCCGTCGATCCCATGACCATGATGAAGATGCCCCAATTCCAAGATGGGATAACCACCGTCTTCCATTCACCACCTGCGGATGGTACCAGATATCGTCTCGTCATCGCATCAAGACGACTTTTAATCGGATCACTTCGCCTGAATCGCTGATATAGCGACGGATGACGTCACGGAAGGGGAAGAATTCCGGAATTCTATTCCGAAATTACACCTCGGCTCGTCTCCGTCGGGCTGCCATTCGTCCTTCAATAAGCCTTTAAATATTTTTTGGTTTCAAGAGCTATGCCCTTTCCACAGCCATTTCTCGTTACAAAATTCCACCTCCACGTATTCTCTGAGAGCATCTGGAGGAACAGAAATGAATATGCTTCTTACCCTCAGAACAGAATCGTTCCAGCAAATTTGAAGTTCCATCTCCCCTGGATTGTTGAGGCACAGGATCTCGCTTTTAGCAGGTGTGAATATCATTCAGATATCCCCCCCCCCCCCCCCCCCCTCCCCCAGGGGGATTTCAGGAGTTTTTATCCCAACCAGAAGAAAGATATCGATTTTGAAACGAGATTCATGCCCGTTCCGTTGTTGGTGACGCACCATTTCATCACGAGAAATGAAATTAGCTTCGCTTTATCATGGTACTTGCTCCAGCCCTGGCCCACGGTTGCCGGATATCGTGCTGGAGTCCCGTCGGATTTATGACCGCTTCTGCTTTCGTATCAGTGCCTGGATCTTTTTTATGTGGGACTGGACGGGATGAGGTGATATTGAAACAGTGGTTAGCATTGGCACAATGTGGTCCAATATGGACATCTCTCCAGAAAATGGCGTTCAACATTCATTTTAAATTTGGAGGCCGTCTGTCCACAGCTTAGAGTATATAGAATCTCTGGAGAGGCATTCGCTGCCTCGAGAGTCACACGTTACAAGTGCTTCCGCCATCTTGGGACTGTCCCACACGTGGGAATGAATTGCATGATTGGTTGGGTCCCAGCGTGGAGGCCCCCAGGCAACTTGCCCTGGGCAAGTTGCCTCTTTTGCCCTCCCCCTCTCCATGTGTCTGCTATGAACCCCCTCGTGTGACTACAGTCCTAAGATGGTGGCCGCGCCTGGAAAGGTGCAGCGCCTCGCGCCATAGGGGAGGCCCCTCCATTTATACACTATGGTCCACAGACTTCCAAGTCGAGATGGTGAAACTCCAGGTAGGCCTATTATAGGCTTAACGTTACACGTCCTCACTGAAATGGTTCGTAAAACTCGAAAGTGGCCCATAATAGACCTAACGTTATATATTAACGTTATTATTATATTCAATTCCGAAATTTCTCAAAATCCCCGAGATAAACCCTCCACAGGCTTAATTGGCCTTTAAGTCGAGGGATGGCATTCTTCAGTGGCGTAACGAGGGGGCTGGGGGTTTCAGTCCCAACCCCTGCCCCTCCCGTTGTCGAAATCGTGGCTACACCATTGGTATTCTTTTGAGAGAGAAAGGTAGGCCTAGGGCTGACGTGAAGACAGTCCATGGGCAGGGCCGTTTCTGGGGATGTTGGCGCCCAGGGCAAGCAGTTCCAATGGCGCCCCCCCCCCCTCTCCCTCTTTATCCCGCTGGCGCCCCCCCCCCTCCCCCTTTATCCCGCTGGCGCCCCGGGCGATCGCCCGCCCCTAGAAACGGCCCTGTCCATGGGTTTAGCGGCGTAGCGTCAGGGGGCCAGGTGGGCCACGTGCTCCCCATCCCCCCCTTCCCACTTCTCAAGAAAGAGGCAAAAAAAGGAACAAACCCATGAAACGCATTACAACAGTGTCTCAGACTTCCCCCAACCCAAATTTTGTCCTGTCCCCCCCCCCCCCCCCCCCCCCCCCCCCCCCCCCCCCCCCCCCCCCCCCCCNGCCCCCCCCCCCCCCCCCCACCATCCACTTATTTCATCCACGCTACGCTTATGCGTGAATGGTTTGGAAAAAGTCAATCCCGATGTCTCTTCTGATGATTCGTTATTAATTTCAGTGATTTCGGGTGATGCATTAAGGGCATGGAAACTGCCATAATGCTTTTCAACGGTTTTCGAACTACTTCATGAGATATGATCGGGATCGAGCAGGTTGGAGGAGGCTCCTGAGTCTGCTTCTACCAAAAACCCCATGAAGTTGAGGGGAGCGGTATTGTAAATTTATTCATCCCGCTCGATGCGTCGGTGTCTCTAGCAGATAACCCAACTCCAGCCAATGATTCCAGATCACTTAGAGCAGCGGCTCTAAAACCATGGGAAACCTCACCATCTTAAACGGAAGAAAAGGTCGATCGGGAAGGATTCCGATTGGAACGGACGGTCGCTGCCTTCTCACCAGCTCTCAATCCGTGTCACGCTGTAGAATCGATCAGGGAGTAGTTTCCACTTTTTTTTTTAATTCCTCATTTGAGTGATTGTGACGGGTCGCGAATTTTCTTTAACGTAAGAAGTGGGTCGCGATTCGAAGAAGTGTGGAACCGCTGCCTCAGAGAATGTTTTGCCAATTTGGGGATGCACCACCCGGATTCCATGGGATTTGGGCCGAGACGAGGGCACAGAGCGCGAGGTGACTCACCCAAGCCGGGGCCTCCGACAAGGAAGGCAATCGGTCGACCCAGCTGCCAACGCCGCAACATCCCATCAAGTGAGTGGAGCCTGCACGTGTCCCTCGATTCGCGTGGAATCGGACGAGACGCCAAAACGATTCACTTGGGCGAAACTGGATTTCCCGAGGATCCCATTACGATCGGATGAGGATCGGAACGGAAGGGCTTCTTTTTCCGATCGTATCATAGAAAGTGACTCGTGACTCGTTGCAAAAACGTCTCGTCATCGCATTATCTCCCCGAGATACAGACTAGATCACATCCGTTTGAGTTCAAATTAAAAAATAGTCACCAGGCGCATAATTTTCCATCGGGAACGATGCAGGAACCTTGGCGCTATCGTGCGAATTATCGAAATTACTTTCGAGCTGCGTCCTTTCGGAGGAGATCGTGAAAATTCCTCACGTTATTGAGACGTTTCCACGGAGACGTCAAACGGATACTTTTTTTTTGCCGACAGAGTAAATTTGCGGATCTCGTGTCCGATATCGGTCGACGGCAATGGATGAGGCGATGAGAATGGGTGGCTCGTCCATGGCTCATCCCTCTCGTCCCTCGTATTGGATTCCCAGGAGGAACCCACTGCGATTCCCTTCCGTCGGCGATCCCCTCATCATATCGTGTATTTTAAAACATTATTTTGTGTATTTTATGGACTAAATTAGAGTTTCTGTGTGCTGTTGGGAAAACGAAGAGAGCCTCAATCCTAAAATAACTTTCGTCGGCAAACGGGACGATGAGATTCTGCGGTTCCGGCCGCGTCACGAACAGCGTCCTAACGCGCCCTGATGCTTCCTAATGCGTCCGCCGGGAACGCCACAAATGGAAGCGGACGAAACGCAACACGACGACCGCGATCCGGACGATCGCAATCTGGACGACCGCGATTTTTTTTTTAGAGGAAAATGACTCACCGCGGACGACCTCGGCTCCATTCCCGATCGGGAGGAAGGTTCCTTGCGAGCGGATTCCCCGAACACATATCCAGGTCTCCTCTCGCATCCCACTATCTGCGTCTCACATTCGACTCATTCTCGTGCGGTGCCGAGTCATCGTTCGCTCGGGTCGGCACGTCACGGGGGAAAAAATAACGACTAGGCTATTTTCTTCGCCTTTATTTCATCCGATCCGGAATTCATCACAGACGGCGCCTCGTACAGTACACAATGCCCTTGAAAGAAACGCTTTTCCGCGCGAGGGCTAGGGTCTCGGCCGGAATTTACTGTAACCGGAGACAATCAGCGGTCCTCGATTCGGGTTCTGTCCGACGGTCGCGTCCGAGTGCGTCTCCGTCGACGCGAGGAACGGGAAGGAAGTCGACTGAGGCGTCGCAGAGGTCGGGGGAGATTCCGGGTCGGGGTGATTCGTCTCCGCCGTCGCAGGTCGGACGGTTTCGAATTCGGTCGACCGATCCGGAGGGTCGCTCGACGTGGCGTAGTACTGAGAGTACCAGTTCGGAGAGGGGAACTGGGGGGGTCGAATTTCCACGTAATGCGGACGGGGAACTTTTTTCGAACTCGTTTCCGGTGCGTCGCGGTCGTCGTTCTGAGAATCTTCCGACGGAATGGCTTTCATCGGAGACAGAATGGCTTTCATCTGGGAAGAAATGGCTTTCATCGGAGACAGAATGGCTTTCATCTGGGACGGAATGGCTTTCATCCCTGCCGGTTCGATTTGGGCTATGGGATTGGGACTTTCTTTCCCGTCTTCCTCTTCGTCGCCCATGCCTTCCCGTTCGTCGTCCGCGTCTTCGTGGGTGGGAGCGCGAAATCCGTCCGAAGGCCATCCTTCCGCTTCTGAGTTCGACGTCGAGAAGGGCACGTGTTGGAACATCCCCCGGTCCCCGTTTTCCACTTCCTTCTTCACGGAATTCCCGTAGTATAGGGCGTATGCAGTAGGGTGTCCGGATCCCGTTTCCCCCATGGGGTGCCCCGTCCAAGGCATCGCGTTGGGATTCCCCCGGTCCGCTGGCTTCCCTTCCTCAGGTGGGAGCATGTAACCGAGATCTTGCTCGTCGTCGCCCCCCGCGGCAGTTCCATAGTCCATCTCGTCCGACATCCCGTTCAGCATCCCGTTCTGCATCCCGTTCTGTACCCCGTTCTGCACCCCCTTCTGCATCCCGTTCTGCATCACGTTTTGCATCACGTTCTGCATCGCGTTCTGCATCGCGGCCATCATGTATGGGTCTTGTCCCCCATTCGCTCCCGGTGGCATCATGTAGCCGTATCCTCCTCCCGTACGGTCGGACTCCACCGCGTTCTCCATCTCCATGTCCACTTCCTCGTCGTCCTCGGGTTTCTGCGGCATCACGTACCCGTGATACTTCTGGGTATCTGGCTCCTCCTGTTTTCCGTTTCCCATGGGCTTCATGTATCCCTGATATTTTTGAGACCCTTGAGGCTTTCCGTTAGCCAACATCTCCATCGCATAGGACATCTGCTGCCCCTCAGAAGGCATCTCCTGTCCCTCGGAGGACATCTGATACCCCATTCCGGACGAAGGCATCTCGTAGTGGGATCCACCGTGGCCGTAGTGTTGCTTCTCGGGGACCTCCTCCTCGTACCTGTGCTTGATCTCGTGGGGGTAGTAGAGGGGGTAGCGGAAGTAGCCCTTCAATCCCAACGGCTTCTTGTTCCAGAAATCCTGCCTGTAGAAGTTCTTGTAGTTATCCTTCGTCTTCTCTGCAAGGATAGAAAAGAAGCAAGGGAACGATGAGAACAGACGAACGGATCTTTCGGTCGCGATACAGGATGACCCTTTTGTAAAGTCGAATGGCAGTCTCCAGCAAAAACTGTTGCAAGGAACGAATGAGAACATGGAGGGCATTGGATACATGAACTACCGAAAGCAAGAGCAATGAGGCTGTTATCTTTCCCTCATCTCCATATCACGCGACCGATCAAGTGGTATGAAACGGTGTTGGTGCCCCTGGAGGCCCACTGTGCAACAGGAATGCCCACCGTGCTATCATTCTAGTCGAGCCGGTTGAGCACTATTTACGAGAACGGCAGGAATGCCGAGGCGACGCAGTGGATGCATCGTCGAGCAGCCACCGTCAGGCGCGTTGCTCCAGGAAGGCTCTGAGACGCCTGGTGCACGAATCCCGACGACCCTGCTCCATGGCGAACGTCCCGAAACGTGCAGTAACGATGCCATTCATCGGTGAACTTCACGGAAAGATCACCATTTAGATATTCCGGGTTTGTTTTCGGATACCTCTCGACGAATCTAGGTTTTTTTTTCGCCTCACCAAACGTCAAATATCACTCAGGTAACGAGAAAAGGTGATGAGAACGGAACCTAGTCCCCAGGCGATTGGAAGAGGATGGAATCGGTTCGAGTCCTTCGGAAGCAAGAGTACAAATAACAATGAATCATGCAAACAACCAATGAATGAAAAGAAACGGACGTGACTCGTATGCGAAAAACGAAAATAAGGCAAGCCTCGACTGGACGAGGATGAAGAAGCATAGGAAGCCCACTAGTCGGCCTCCTTTGAATAACAACCATGAAGAAGAGGAAGATGGAGCGCGTAGGTAGAAGACGGGAGAAAAGAGTCTCCGCATTCCGCAACTTCCACTCACAATCCACGCTACAAGATGAAGCAGCCACGGTCTGTCGGCTACGAAGGCTGGTAGAGAAGAAGCAGTTACGGTCACGACGTCCAGAATTTTCTCAAAATCTAACCTAGCTTTCCTCTTTCTGCACGTTGATATCGACTCAACGTTAAAAAGATGTCGATGTCGAGGGGATGTTGATGCCGATGATCCAATGCATAGGCGCTGACGCGATGTTGATAATATCGATATTGCGATTGCGAGGACATTGTCCAGTCGACGTCACATCGACAGGTGTGCGAGACACCTGGCGAGATTTTTGAGCTATCAAAGTTTCCTGATCTCGAAGTGAGATGGCGACAAATCGCCAACACAGTGAGTTACCTCATATATGCAACCGGCACGCGTCCCCAGCACTTTTGTAACTTTTTAAATTGGGCTGAAGAGGGAACCCAACCCATCGAGACCCAGGATGATCCTAAGCCTGGGAATGGAGAGAAGGAAGTCCTCGCGGTGATGTGACTCGGTGAAACTTCTCTCTCTCCCCACCCGGAACTTGAATGAAAGGTACCTTTTCCGTTTGTGCAGTTTGTTCGGTAGGATCCACGGAGTGATTATCATCCATCTTTTCATTGATTGCATTCCCTTCTAAGATCATGTTTCCGCTTTACCAAGATGCTCCTTCTTTACCTCGGCGGAGTCTATGTCGAGATGGGAGTGGGGCATCTGTAATTTCGACATCGGAGGGATTTGAAATCAAGCCGATACAGCATCCGCAGAGTACTTCAGCAATTAAATGGCTCATGCGCAGGAATTAAAAAACCCGTTGAAATCTGTCTAATTTCAATATTGAGGCAATGTTAATTCGATGCGACGATGAATGTTCTTCAACGTCGACTCAGTATGATGGATGTTGAAACTTCTATGCTCTTACGACGTTGCATCGATATTGCAGTGCAGACTGGGATTTTTACCTTGCCCGTAGCTATCGGTATGCCGATTTTCAGAGCGATCAGGTCGACATTCTTCCAGCAATTGTCGGACGACCGACTCGAGAAGAAAGAGACGCAAGGACTGGACAGTTTTCCGAAAAGAGACCGACTTCTTGGAGTGGGAAACGGGAAGATTTTGGAAGGATGCTTACCGAGGATTTTGGCGTACATGCCCAGGAGGATCCAGAACGGAATGCTCATGATGGGCCCGTAGTAGATATAGGGATTGAAGGCGATGATCTGCCTGAGCTTCTCGGCGACCCCACCGACGGCCCCCCACCCTTCCTCCCTGATCTTCTGTTGGAAGCCGCCGAAGAGCTGGGAGGGCTGGGAGAGGAGCCCCGCCGTCCGGGTCTTCAGTCCGTTCCACGACCAGAGGCTCGACGAGGAATTCCGCTTCTCGCCGTCTTCCTTCTCCGAGGAAGGGCCCGATTTCGTCAGCGAGAAGGAGAAGAGGACGGGAGCCTCCGTGATGGAGGGGGCGAGGGAAGTCTCGTGGAATCCGATGGATCCCGGTCGAGGAGCTCCGCCGGGCATCCGTGGGTCCGGGGCTTCGCTCTCGACGTCCGTCGCGACTGTCGGTTCCGAGTCCTTCTCGACGGGAACTCCAACCGTCGTCGCTGTGGAATCTTCGCTTCTACGGCGAGAATCCTGCAATGGAAGCTGCGTGGTCGTCCCGAGAACTTCGTCCGGGGGTTTCACGGAGGAAACAGCGGCTTCGTTCGAAGCGGAATGGGATCCCGGAACGGGCGACAGACTTCGTTCCGCTTTCCAATCCTCTTCCGACCGCACCCCAACGCACTGGCAACGGAAAAGAAAATATCACCATCTCCACCCGATCGTGACGGTCGTGAATCCTATCCTAAATACTGTATTCCCCTCACCCACATCGGCTTAAGATGAGGTACTTCCTGCTGGAATTAATATGCAACCGCCAATCATGCTAATCGTTGCTCAGGTCAGGTCAGGGATGGATGACGCAGTGTTACGACGCAGCGTAACGAAACTGTCACAATGTAACGAGTCACCTCAAACAGGAATCAAATTAGCGAAACTCTCCCGTAACAACCTTGGCACTTTTGGAAAATGGTTTGGTGACTTGATCCGAATTCAAAAATGCAGAAAATTTTCCTTGGTAACTTGGAAATGAATTACTGTAGTTGAATTTTGCTGAGCCAAACTCTCATAACAACACAGTGTATCAGCGTATCACATCTGCGCCACCTGGGAAGCGATAATCACCGGATGAAATTGCGCTGTCAACCATCGATATTCCAACTCCATTAAGAAGTTGAGGGTTTCGATGAGATTTGACACTCGAACTCATAGCAGAGCGTCATGAAATCGACTAAAGTTTCGAAGGATTACAATTCCCAGATGATTGACAGGAAGAACCAGTGAGACTCCCTTGTGGGGTCCCTCCTGATCGGGACGAGAGCTCCTAAAGCATTTCAAGAAGAATCGAGTCAAGCTTGAAAATGAATGGATGAAGTGACGGAGAAGCCTCCGAGAAATAGCGTGGCTCCCGATCATTTCGCTTTTTCTCGTTTTCAGGTTCAGAGTACACCGACTCGGAATCGAGGAAGTTGCTATTAAAGTTTTTCCTTATAGCGAATGATTGCAAAATATTGCAAAATAAACATTAATAAAAATCATATTCACGGTTAAATCTTGGAGACACGACTACCAAATGGCGTTGGGTTGGAAACTCGCATCTCTCAGTTACAGCTTCATACCAAACCTTTTTTTTTTGCTTAAATGCTTTTAATACATATTAATTAAATATCTGCGCAAAATATTCATTAACCTGCGAGTAGCAGGCCCACAGGGCTCTTCAACTCCGCCATTTTCCTCAAATCTTTCATCTTCGCTACCTTATGACTTTTAGCTACATAATATAGAGACCTGTGTGCTACCAAATGAAAGCTTTCACCGAGAATATACTTATGATATCTTTTTGCACCATCGTAGTAGCCTTTTGTTTTTCATTTTTGCCCTTAAGAAATTTAAATAAATCAAAAGTCGGCTACAACTCGATAAAACTATAAAATTTCTCGATTTGAATGAGTTAAGGACTTTGCAAATTCACTTTACAACTCGAGAGTCTTATTGCTTCGAAATGATAGAAAGGTGAAACCAATAGACGCAGAAACATTTTTTTTTTTACGAGTTTTACCCCAAAGGTTTTCGATGTTGTTTCTCGGCGATATTGGATTTCTTGTCAAATTTTCTCGACCCAAGTAGCAATTTTGATTTTTAAAAATAAATCCTTTGGACATACCCTCATGGACACTTGGGCATCCAATGTATGTCCCCCTCGGAAATCCACTGGATGACTAAATGTCTCGCCCAAGGATAATCCTTGGACATGTCCATTGGATGGCCAATAGGATGTCCGTCTCTTTGGAGATTGGAGATACCCTTAGGGAAAGCTTTTGGATAACCATTGAGGGTTGCAGCGATAATAACCATCAGGCATCAATGGAGCAAAATTTTGCATCCATGAATATTCATGACATGGGAAAGGAGAATTTTCTGCGCATTGACGAACTCGCGCTCTCCCGTTCTTTGGAGGAAGTAAGGGTTGGGGGAGAGAATGAAGCCCTATAAGATGAAAAGCACGACTTCCCGCACCTACTACAATATCATTTTTAGCCACCGTCAAACGCGATGGCCAACATATTGGTTAGGAACAGGCATACTTGACAAGGGGAACCACACTCTCACCATGCAATGTGCAAGAATTGCCGGAAGCCTCCTTGAGCCATGTTACGTCTCTCAACAAATGAATTCATTAAAATAACTTCCTTCCTTAGGTCTGTACATGGGAAATTATCAAGTAGAAGATGAAAGCTTCCTCAGAACAATTTGTTAGCATTTAGGGAATCGGGAGACATACAGCGGCGGGATGAGCGCGACCTCAATTATAGTATGGGAACTTTATATTTCTTGAATGAACTGCTAGATGTCAGGCCAGATGGAAGGCCTCAACGGGGCGGGGATTCCATCCAAGGACATCCAATGGAAGACCACAAGAAGTTGTCCTTGGAAGTTCCTTTGCTGGACGTCAAATGGATGTCCAAAGAAGGACTGACACATCGTTTCGTTCGTAATGTCCAAATCAAAATGAAATCCTGCATTGGTCCAATTATAATTTCACACTATTTGTATATTGATTTGAGTTACTGGGTTGCGACCTAAGATGGGAGATTAGAAGGAAAAAAAAGAACAAAATAAATCCTATGATCGTAACGCCATTTTATAAAACCTTCATTCAATGAAAAGGAAATAACTGAGTGTTCGATGTAGGGAAATTCTGTTCGAATAAAGCTCATAATGCATGAGAAAATATCGATCCATGGCGATGGCATCCTATGTAGATCCAAAGGACGACCGCCTATGGACTCATACCCATCTCTGGACAACTGGATTGTCCATGGACGAGTTTTGGACCACCCATGGCTACATGGGGAGCTTTCACGTTGGACACCATCGACATGATCTCTTCGATGCCGGTAGGCTAGGGAGGACGGTGCGTATCGATTTAAAAATAAAATTGATGATGAGATGAACCAAGGCCCATCCGACGTCCGGGCGATTTTTCATCCGAGAGAAGTCTCACCATACCATGGAAACCTGCTTCTTGTCCCCAATGTCCAATTTTGGTACAAGAAAGTTCTCGAGAGTATCTGGGTTTCACTCGAGTAACAACGCACAAACCACAGAACGCACTGTGTTTTCTCGGTTCTCCTGAAATCCGCTTTTTCGTTTACGTGACTCTCGCGTCGCGCCGCTTTGGGTTATTGGTTGGTTGACTCATCGAGCCAATGTGGCCGAGAAGGTTCCGAAAACCGGCGTGAGACGGAGCCAAAGTGATCGTAGTAGGGAGTCACTTCCCGGATTCCATCGTGAAGATGTAACCTAGTCCTGGAATAAAGAAGGAAATTCCGGCCCGGAGGTCCGCGGAAGGATCCTACTTTCAACCGTAAGCTACGCGACCTTTTTCTCTGGTGAAAGATATTGAAAAGGCTCATTACGTGATCGGCGTGCCTGGTCCTCCTGTGGGAGGACAGATACCAGAGATATGGTAAATATACCTAGACTGAACATGGCTGTCGAAGATCTCACGCCGATTTGAAGGGCTGGCGGCCATTACTGATGGCGTCAAGGAGACGATGAGGCCTGGGATTCACTGAGGCGCACGGTAATCATGGTCAATGTGTTCAGGATTCGGATGCTATGAAAGACCACTGACTGGGTCGGGTATCACGTCTTACAATGATGAATTGGGTTTGATTACTATTGACCCTTTTGCGGGGTCTAACCTTAGGTGTGGCGGAATTTTCAAATCTTCATGTTGACCCTGAGCCTAACTGCATGGGAAACTGATGATGCACCCTCTCGTTACTGAGTGCAATGAAAATAAAGACGGAATAGGTAGCATTAATCAATTGCCAAAATACCTTACTTGGTCAATGAAGACCAAGGTCGGGTCGAAGTCCTGGTCGTGGAGAGCGTCAAAACTCAGTGTAGTGTGACGTCATGAATGGAAAAGCTATGCGTTTATTGGTCGCTTTGACGCCATGAGCGATGGCGGCTGACCCTTCTAATCGGCGTGTGGTTGCCTGGCGTTCTCCGTTGGCCTGTCCAGTCTAGGTATATTTACCATGTCTCTGACAGATACCCTTCGATTCCCATGTGATTCCGCTCCTGGATGTCTTAGCATCCGGAAGGGAAGCTGCTCGAGATATTCCCAGCTCTTGGCGATAAGAATGTACCTGTGCCAGGTAATAAGGTACTGCTCCTTCATCTCTCCCGGATGAAGGAGCTGTGAGGGAGGCTAAAGGATGCATTCTTATCTCTCCAAGGTTCATAAAAGCTGTGTGTGTTTTTTTTCCTACATCTTTTCACTTTTGTGAAAAGTCGGCTTACGGCTGAAGTATGTGTGGTTTCCAAAGATGAGCCAAAAGTTGGCCCCGATGAAGGGCCAACGGGACATGCCCGACCGTAAGTCGGCTTAAACCAACCGTAAGTCAACCATGTGCCAGTGACGACCCAACTAAGACTCATGTACGCGTCGACGAGAAGTCATCGATGGCCCGATTAAAAATTTTTGAATGGGCGCCAGCTGGACGAATGCGAACTTGGTTTCCGTGCGGCACAGAACCCCCAAGTTTTTTCGGCATCTTTTGATTTTGGTTCCTCCTCTCTCGTGACTAATTTGGAAGCAATAAGACTTCCAAGTTGTAAAGAGATTTTGTACACACACACACACACACAAACTTATATTAGGTTATCGTTTTTCCGGAAAATTTTCCACTCGGACCGGCTTCTTTTCCAGACTTTTCCATCCTTTATGCAGGACTCGACAACCGGGTATCGTCCTGATAAACAAAGCTCTTCCTGCGCCTTAAGAAGCCTCATCCCTTGCACCCGCTCGGTGCGAGTCGATGCGAGTCGGTGACCGTACGATCCAGCACGAACCGATTCCCTACATCTACTTCGCTCGTTTCCTAAACGGTTCCAGGCGAATTTCGGCCTAAAAGACGTCTGAGAATTTCAGAAGCACAAAATCGAGTTTTTGTCCCACTCGGACTCCACGACAGTTAGATTTGGAGTCGAGCCAAATTCGATGAAAATGTCGCACATGCGACCCCCAGCGTCCTTACGATCCCCCCCCCCTGTCCTGATCCCCCATAAAAAAACCGTTTCTTGCTTAACCCATCTTCCGACAGTTTTTAATTCATATGATTTTTCGCATCTCATGTTGCTTAGCCCTTTCAGGGCCAGGGGAACGATATATATAGTCGTTTTTAGCCTACGAATCGGTTGCATGGCACTAAAAGGGTTAAACATAAACTATCATGACCGATCGGTACTTTTCAAACCGCGATAATAATATATGTTCCGGAAATGATAACAGATAGGAATTAAAATAAATGCAAAGAATATCCTACGATCCCTGAAAGCCGATTCTCGTCGCCATTCGCGAGCGGAATCGGCGACGCAAGGGCGACGCACGACGATGCGTCGAGGATTCCATCGCGATCCGGAATCGGTAACGTCGAGAACGCGCAAGATGCACGAGTTCGTCGACCGATCGGGTCCCACGAGATGGACCCGAGAGGCAAAGCGAGTGACTCACGGACAGAAGCAGCAGGAGAGAGACGAAGAGACGCATCGTGCCGGTGGGACGCAGGACACGCGAATACGAGGCGTGGAGCGGGAGGGGACGCGATTGGGTCAGTCGGGCTCCGGGTCGCTCCGTTATGGCATCCCGAGTCTTCCCTCCCCGTACCTCCATTCCGTCCCATCGCTCGTCACTTCCACGTATCGTTCCGCTCCATCTAAAACGATCGGCATCTCTCCGCCTTCGATACCGACGGGGAGCACCGTCCGCTCCTCCACGTTTTTTCTTTCCTTTTTTTCTCCGTCCGATCCAAAGGAATTCCACGAGGGACACGGACCTCCTTTTGTCCTCCGCGAGACTCGTCGACGTCCTTTTCTTTTCAGATCGGCGGAGGATCTCATTTGAATACTCCGCCGTGAATCGTGCAGGTTAAGTGATGCGGATTCCAAGAGTAGACAGGGGAATGCCCATCCCTCTGTCTCCTAATTAAGACTTACTAGTCCCTAATTAAGACTCGATTGAATTTTTTGGATGTCAAGGAAGTGCTGAGCTTAGCACTTTTGCGAGTGGTGAAAGAAATGCCGTGAAGTTTTGAACAGTAGTCTTCCCGTATGCGCAGACGAAAGCTTATGTTGACAGACACACGGACACACATTTCGTTTTAGTCTCTTCTTTTTTTTTTTTTAAAGAAGTGTTCTCTGACTCAAATAAATAAAATATAAATGATTTGCTGGGTGGATAGGGTACTGGTCACATCTAGAAAAATGTATTTGTTGTAGCAAGGGTGAGGAATAAGTACTCTTTGTCTGAAATACTTATTTCTGCAGTCTTTTTTTTTTCAAGTGAGACCTGCGTGGTGAGGTCACAAAGTTGGGATGGTTCG
Source organism: Darwinula stevensoni (assembly GCA_905338385.1). NCBI lineage: Eukaryota > Metazoa > Arthropoda > Ostracoda > Podocopida > Darwinulidae > Darwinula > Darwinula stevensoni. Next base: position 53,063 of record CAJPEV010000355.1, on the reverse strand, counting down.
AGTGATGGTCCTTGGTCAGAATCCATACATTTCCTAGTAATCATTGGCCGTATCCCAATCGTGATAGCCAATGAACCTTGTTCGTTCCATTCTCTTATTTTTTTCTTTCTGCTATTTAGGAGCTTTTTCTGCCAATAATTATTCCTACTTTGACGGGAAAATCAGCGGAACTTAAATTTAAAAAAAAAACTGGACATCTCTCAGCGACTATCTCTTGGACGAATGTGTTCGATGCATCGATGTATCCGTATCTGAAAGAATCGGTTTCGACATTGTAATTTAGATTCCGAATGCCGTCGGGGAGAGGCCGCTCGGCAAAGATCGAGTCAGAGAAGTTAAAAAAAGGCTGGAAGAAAGCGAAGGGCCGAGGAGAGGGGATCTCCTGCGGGGAACGAACCAGGGCTGACGCAACGCTTTCGGCAGTTCGTTTGTGTTGCCGAGGACGTTGGCGAGGAACATCCATCCTTACTTCCCTCCACCTTCCTTCCCTCCCTCCACCTTCCTTCCCTCCCTCCACCTTCCTTCCCTCCCTCCACCTTCCTTCCCTCCCTCCACCTTCCTTCCCTCCATCCGTCCATTTCGTGGTGGTTGAAAATGCAGGATCGTGCAATTCCCGAAGGCGAAGGATGGAAACGGCAACGTCGCGGTGGAACTCATTTTTACACTGCCTTTGCACCCGGGGAAAGAATAAAGAAACGGTTGGCTCGAGTTTTTCTTCAAACTCCGTTATCGAATCGATGAACGGGATACCGGGAACGGATCGACGCTGCGATTACGATCTGGGTGGATTTTCGGATCGCAGATGAGATCCGGCGAGAGCCGAAACGGGTCCGGCCGACGGTCGCCTCGTCCAGTTCCGCGGACAAAAGCCGGATGATGTGGGGTTATCGAGAGACTGCAATTCCCCGAGTGCAGGTAAATCATCCTCAATAAATACAGGTATTGCAAAAAAAAAAAAAAGTCTAGCTCGTACCAGTTACTCTCTGCTCTTGCAGGAACCTAAAAATTGATTTCTTTCCGAAACTTGCAATTCGCATGGATACATGCTTCTAACGCCCTCGCGAAATATCATCCATAGTTGATCCTGTCAAATCAATAAGCGAATACTGAAAGAAAATCGGGGATGAAATATGGACGGAGGACTCCAGTCTCCTTGGAGCGACGACACTCCCACCTGTCGAGTCCCCGTGCAAACGAAGAGAAAATTGAACATGCTCAGAGAATAAATTCTCCATTTACACATCGGTTGCTATCCGGGGAAAACATTCCAATTGAAATGTCGGAAAAATCAAATGAAATCCTTGCTCCCGTTCCAATTAGATCTGGGTACAACATCAACCGGTGAACAACTTGGTTTCCTCGATTAATTCCAATCCGGATTATGTACTTAAGAAGCAGGATTAGGAATAGGATCAAGTTTACCGGTTAGAATTTTGCTTGTTTTTAGTTTTATTTCCAATAAGGAACCGAAACGTATAGGAATGAGTCAGAATTGAAAACGACTTCGCATTTTCTGAGGAGGCAATCAAATTCACGGAGAACTTACACGTTCTCGTTCCAAAACCCCAAGTCCGGTATAAAAAAAAAAAATAAAAAAAAAACAAATCCACACGAGACCGTGGAATTTCTGAGAAGGGGTAACCCGGAGGAACGAACCCGAGGAGTGGAAGGAAGCTATTTAGCAAACGCGCGATGCCTCCACCGATAAGAAAGAAGATGCGCGGGGGTCATGGAATATCATACAAGATGATGAAACGATCTCCCTTGGAGCATTGCCCACGACTGCGACTCGAGCAAGAGTGCATCTCTTCGGGTGTCACCCTCCATGCCTCCCTCCATGCCTTCCTCCATGCCTCCCTCCATGCCTTCCTCCATGCCTCCCTCCATGCCTTCCTCCATGCCTCCCTCCATGCCTTCCTCCATGCCTTCCTCCATGCCTTCCTCCATGCCGAGTACCTGGAGTCTCATGCTGCCTCCTTCAACGGGTCTATCAACGAATTCTAAAGCCTTCCTATCAGAGATCGGGTACTGCTTAAAAAATACCGGGAAATGGATTTTTCGGGGCACCTGGGTGAGAAGTGCCGAATCGGCGGTTAGACGCCATCTCGTGTCGATTGGTTCAACCAATTTTCTGTCGAGGCGATTCTGGATCGTTCCGTGTTGAAACTCCATCGAGGCCATGATGAGGCCATGATGAGGCCATGATGAGGGCAAACGTGCGAAAAGAATTTGCGCTCGTTAGCCTTCAAACGATTTCACTGATCCGTGAGTTGTCGCCATGTGCTGAAAATGGGCTTAATTAGGATTAGCAGGCATTTCATTGCCGTTTATTCTTCGCTGAATTCTCACCTATGCAAAACGTTACCTTCGTTACGTTACGTTACGTTCGTCCGAATTTCATCACTTTTTCCCTTAATCTTTACCCGAAGGGTCTTCTGCAGGTCGGGAGACGGGAGAAAAACCGTTTTTTTTTGTTTTTTTTTACCTCAGTTTCATCGTCCCAATTTTACTTCAGGGGAAAATTTTGCTGTAAGAGCAACCTCAACCATTTGTCATTTTCGTCAATGCTGGCACGACGCGGTTGTGGCGACTGGGTTCGTCCAGCGGTCGACCGATCCCGTTGTCCGGTCGTTCGAAGCGATCCGCAAGCGGCACCGCTGGTGTTCTTGATGAAAAATGGAGTTTTAATCGGGGCTCCGAGCGACTCTTCGACGTCGTCGGCCGGAACGAGTGCCGGCGCGGAGATTTTTCGAGCATCGAAGGCGAAATTTGGCTCTTCTGCGTCTCGCAGTTCGTCCGATCCTGGAATTTTGCGCCAGATGCAAAATCGATCGAAATATTTAAAAAAAAAAAAAGCATCCATTTCCATTTTCCACCTTCGCATTTGGAAGTTCGGAAAGACGTCCTCGAACTCGTCGATTTCGATCTGCTCGAAGTCGGTCGGTATCAGATTATTCTCGACGACATCCTCGCTCATTCTCGACGACATCCTCGCTCATTCTCGACGACACGAAGGGTCTCGACGTGTGTCTCTTTCGCCTCTTTTGGAAGCGGAGCAAAGGCGAAGGGGAGAGCCGCGTCGGACTCGATCGCATGAACCATTGGGTTCATGCGATGGGTTCGGTGAAGTGAGGGGGAGCCGTTCTAGATGCCCGCCGTCCGACGGCCGGATTCCACCTGAATCTCCGTGTTCTTCCGAGCGGCGAAGATAGAGATCCGATCGCAGTGTCTTCGAGGAGAAAATGCAGATGAGATGTATCGTTCCGCCGGTCGAAAGCCGTCGATAGACGACGCTGCAGTAGTAGTAGCAGTAGTAAGCTTGTTCGTCGGGAAGGAAACAGGCCTCGGACTGCAGTCGACCTCACTGCGAATCCGCTTCCGGATGTTGAACTCGAGCGGCCGCTCGACCGCTCAGCCGCTCGACCGCTCGGCCGCTCGACCGCTCGGCCGCTCCCTCTTTCGCTCGATTCCAATCCGTGCGGGGCGAACCGGACGACGACGACGACGATGCCTTCTCTCGTTCCGTCGCCGTTCGTTGCATCCCGACTCGACCTCGACGCATCGAATGTTTACGGTCCCACTGCTTCCGACTCGCGTTCGTAAACATATCCCTTTCCGAACGAGCTCTTCGTTCCCTTCCGATGAATTCGGCCCACGACGCCTCACTCCTCGTCGAAACGCCCCGACCGACTCCGCGTCTGCGTGCATTCGTGGCACACAGACGCGGAGACGACTCGAACCACGAAGGAAAAGGATCGACCGGGATTCGAAAGACGACTCGCCCTAAAACCTTTAGGAACTCTCGAGACGACCACGAACCCGGTAAAAGTTCGTTTCGAAGTGAAGAGCGAGTTCTACTTTCGCTCGCAAGTTCGAAAATATGGAGTTTGAGATTCAGGCCGCATACTGAATTTCGCTACTTTTGTTTGAAAGTGCTACCGGCTGTTTGCTGATGGACAAACTTCACAGAAGTGTATACATTTCTATTTACAGCCAGTCGTCTCCGTTTGAAAATGTCAATTTTCACAATGAAAAATTCCAATCGGAAATGTACCGGGCCGTAGGGAAGACCGATTGGACCGACTCGAATGGTTGAAGCCGGTTCACGAGACCAGTCGGTAATTTTCCCGGACGACCAGAAAAAGCTTGTGAAAACCGTCTGCAGAAAAAAAAAAACAAAAAAACAAAAAAAACAGTGGAAATGGGCGATATAAATCTCTTCGTCAGCCCCAGCACAGTACAAGATGATTGCAGCCAGTAAGAATTCTTGGTTAAAAATCGGGGCTTTTTTGTTTCGCCCCGAAGAAGACATAAATCTCAGGAAGCGTTCCCGACGAGGGCTTCATCCTTCCGTCGTCCATCGGTAGAGGCGAAGACCTCATCCTCCGAAGATTTGGGAGCCGAAGAGGATGACGCTGGGCTCGAGAGGGTGGCCCGTCCCTCCGTCCTCGACGACGAAGAGAGCGGGAGGAGGGAAAACCGGTCGGTGGGATGGAGGCCTCGAGCGACATTCGAACGGGGAACGGGTCGGATGTCGGAAACCTCTTTCGGTTAACGGTCCTTCGCGATGCGGGGGGAAAGGAGAGCCGCGTGGGGCTTTCAAAGGACCGGGCCCTTTCGTCGAGCCCGAGCGGGGTACGGGGATTCCGGGGGTAGTCACCTGCCCTTTCCGAGGATGGCGCTGATGGGTCTCGTGCCTTCCTGGGAAAAAAATTTGAGACATTTAGCCGTGAGTATCCAGATCGTATTGACCATTTTGGAGACTCTCTCCGCGAGAACGTTATGACGACCTCGTTCGGCCTTAGAAAATGTAAAGCGGGAAAGGGGTGATTTGATTCCCGTCTCGAATCAAAATGCGAGAAGACGAGATCGGCAATCGAATCTCTCGCGTGACCAGAAATCGTAAAGGACCAAATCCGTTCGGATCGCTTTTTTTTTTTTCCTCCTCGACCTCGGGTGAATTCCCGAGGGGGAAGGGATTCTCCAAGCCACGAAAACACGATCGGGGAAATCCTGGTATCTCGTCTCCGGATCCGACCGATTCCGGGCACTGCGAGGGCGAGAATCTTCAACAGATACCAAGTGGGGAAAAAAAAAAATCGTTTCATCAGTATCACCTCGCTCGTTCGAATACGGATGGCATCTTATGCGAATCGGCAGGGCAGAATGAACTCCACGTTCGTTCGACTCCACGAGATCGTCTCGATGGACCTCATCTGGGCCCACCACTCGGCAACGTCGGTCCTGGAGAAATTCCACCTGGCGAGAAGAATCACATCTCGAACGTACCATATGGTTTTCTTCGGAACCTTCCACTCCCGCATTTGGCGCCATTTGGCTTCGACGTGGTGCTTTGGCAGAGCCTTCGTGTCATCAAAGTGATGCCCCCCTGCCCCCCCTGCCCCCCTTGCCCATCGTTTGCTCCCCCCCCCCTTTTGTCGGTTTCTTGAAAAAATAGTCCCCCCCTCCCCCCCCCCCCCCCCGTCCCCATCTTTTGCCCCCCCCCCCCCCCCCTTCGTAATTTTCGGCCGATCCCCATTCGAATGACTTGCCCCTATCCCGACTGTCTATATCATCGGTATAAATACTTGGGATCGAGAGCTTTCATTCTTTGAGACTTCTCTTGCGGTAAAAGAACTCGTCAACGACAACAAGGATATCGTGGAGATTTGGAAAAATGCACGAAAGAGTATTTACGAGTCGGGAAATCGGAAGGCAGACGGAGGCTGACCACCGAGAGTTCCTCTCGCCCCTGGAATGGCATTCCGCAATAATAATAAACAAATGGAATATCGTTGGTAACCATCGAAACGGACAGACGATCGTAAAGCGACGGGAAACAGGAAGAGAGACTCGGCACGAAAGACGTAGAAACGAGAAATGACTCACGGCGCCTCCCGACGTCCCTCCCCCGGCGCCTCCCGACGTCCCTCCCCCGGTGTCTCCCGACGTCCCTCCCCCGGGGATACCGTTAGTCGTTAGCATTCCCATGCATGTGCAAAGGACGATGACGATCGGTGACCGTGGAATGCTTTCGTTCGCGATCCGTCTCTGAGGAGAACGGTGCAAGGCCCGACTCCATTCACGTCTGTAAGTGTCGAGTGACGTCTAAGAGGCGAAGCGCCCGAGGCACCCTTCGCTAAATATCTCAATCGTTTTCGGCTTTTAAAAAATGAACGGATGGAACTCCCAATCGACGACGTTCGGTTCTCGAGCCGGGTGCACTCCAAGTTTCGACGGCAGGCTCCCCGTAGACCCCGAAACGAAGAGATTTTCGGTTACCCGCTCTGGAGAGGACGTCAAGGGGTAGAACGGGTGACGTTCGTGACGTCACCGGCAGGGCTTCTTCCAGCCGTTCTCTCAGGAACGCGATGAGGTGATGGCGACGCTAAGATCCACCGATCGGGAACTACGATCGCGTGAGCTTCGGTACGACGTCGTCCGATTCGCTAGAGGCAGTCCTCCGTTGAATGGCGGATGATTCACTCCGTGCCGTGCTCGAGCTGAAGTTCGATTCGATCACACTCGGCCTGCCTGGACGAACGACGCAGCATCTTTGAGGAATTTCCGCTCCTTTCCGAGATCGAAGGACGAGTCTCGATGCTACCAGTGATAGCTTGCGAGGCATCACGCGTCCTCGGTATCTCTCCCTGTCTCTTGCTTTCGAGTCCAGTTAGAAGTCTCGAAACTCCTCGTGCAAACCATTGCAGTAGCTAGGTGGAATATGCATCAAATTCGGATATTTAGGGATTTGCGGGTCGGCTGGAATGCACAAGAGCTGTGTATGACGTAGAAAGGTCTGTGGATCTTGCTCACAAAATCTGAAACACTTAGCTAAAATGCCATTCCAAATTCTAATCCTTGATAGCCTAGTAATACGTTCACGTCTCCCTCTTCCCCCCAAAAAAACGGGTGTGTAGGCTGTTGATTGATGAAAATTTATTTGATGGTTCCTGCCTCAAATGCAGGGTAAAACACTCGCGTCTTCATTTGTAGAGAATCCCAAAATGTTGTCGTTTTTTATTCATTCTCTTCCTGCCATTTCCATGCCGGTCTGCGAATCGCTTTGTCCCGCAGACACTTGACCGAGGAGCATCTTTAAATTGAAGGAATCATGACTTCATTGATCATTTTAAAATTCTATTTTTTCAAGAAACCGACAAAAGGGGATACATCGTTGTGTTAATCTCCTTTCTGTTTATAAGGGAAAATATGTGGATGACAAGATATTGAAAGTAGAGCCAGAGTTTCAGTCGGTTTCAACTCAGTTCAGGAATTGACGCTGTCGAACAGAAAAACTTTATTTGAGGATTTATTCTGGAGTTTCAAATTTGTTAAAGATATGACAAAGAGGGAAACAAGGGTACAGGAATCGAAGGGGGGAAATTCCGGGTAGACCATCTCGACCGTCCTTTAAGGCGGACTGAGACAACAAACATCGAGGAATAAAGAATTCACACGTTGAGATGTTTATTCAGGTGTTCCAGGCATTAAATTGTTGGATAACGAAGCGGTCTCCTTTCGAACTGGTCTGGGATCTAGCGAATCGAGTTCATTTGCTTGGATAAATCCCAGAGAGGATCTCGGCCGGGGCTCAGCTGTCTGGGAGTACTATGAGAAGGAGCGGGTGTTCATACATTGGACTAAACGTCGACCAACCCGTATAGGAAAATGAGCAGTTTCGCTATTCCAGATCTGCTTGGATTCAAATCAGTTGAAGATACACCCCCATTCTGATGTATTTTCGGGACGGTGTGACGGAGGCAACCATTTCCAGAACACGATGCAGCAATCAGACAGGTTTAAAGCAGAATGATGCGAATGCAGCTCTGAACGAGGAAATCGAGGTACAAAAACTCAAATTGCCAAGCATATTCAAGCCAGGCATCTTTTGCAAATCGTCACAACGAGACTAAATAAAACAATTTGATTATAAATACCAAAAGTCTCCAGTCATAACTCTAGCTCTTTCCTCCGCTTCCTTCCATTCGGTACAAAAGTTGCCTGCGCTTGGCAAGGTCTCCATTTCAACACGCACTTGAATTTTGATTTTTTTTTTTAAATTGACCAATTCGTTACAATAAAAGCGTCATCGGCATTTCAAGACTCGGGAATGGAGGGAAATGGTAAAGCCAAATTTTTATCGTGCGATTCCTTCTTTTGCCCTGGAAAGGGTTAATAAAACCGGATTCACCGACCGGAGTGTGAAGAGGACGAACCGAACCCGCGTCGAATGAAACCCAAGACTGCCACGAGGTAGAATGTTCTCTTTATTTTCTCGACCGTAACGGAAGAGGGATCGATCCAAGTGCAACCGGAAAAAAAGGAACATCGGCATCGTCCTCGGCATCAACTTATCACAGGGGGAAAGAGAAACGAACACCTCTGTCCGACGTACATTCGTCTGGGAAGGACTTGCGGCACGATCGCACGCACGAATCGGATGGAGACGGAGAAAATTCACCACATCGACGAGGGAATACGAAAAAAAAAATCATCTATATGGCAACACGAACATGCAAAAATGATGACTAGAATGGCGAATCCGAACGATGCACGAAGGTGAAGATGCGAAACGCGAGACGCTTCCTGCCGAAAGTCGAGGGGAGAAACATCAGATCTCATGCGCTTCTATCGCGAGTGGAAGCAAAAGACGATATTGCACTCGATCCGCTCGAGCACTAACGAACGCAAGAGCCCTCGGCGGGATCCGAGGCGAGAATCCGCTACAGGGGCCTAGCTAGATTCTACACGAGAAAGCAACGCAAAGCCTAGCAGGCTGGCTTCATAAATGCAACAGGGGTATGTCTTCGTCATATGTTTCGAGAAAGCATCACGATATGAGAGATACAGGCGGGGAAGTGCGGGAATGGAACCTTTTCTGCTCGACGAGGTATTCGGATCCCATCCGAAGACGACATCCTGCCGACTCCTCGATGGGGATCGTCGATCGAGAGTGCTTCGTTTCGGTCAGGTGATGCTAGGAGAATGGGTCCGTTCGCGAGCGCATCGGAGATGCGACGCGTCTCCGTTCCTCTTCTTTCCATTCCCCTGCACCTCCTCGACCTCAAGCAACGGATTCCTTCAACCCGTCGATGTAATCGACGAGCTGCTCCTTCGACATCCCGTTCGTGAAAGATTTGAAGGTGAGCGTCCCGTTGGGACGCGGATAGCTGGGCATGGGATAGGAACGACCCGAGTCGGAATCGATCGTGGGTCGCGGCAGCCCGTCGTGCGGTACGCCCGGCTTCCGAAACGTCCCGCCCGGAGACGGAAATGCCGACGGATCCGGAAGGTCGTCCAGGAGAGGGGATCCGGAACGAGCGTCCGCGTTCATCATCTGGGCGACGGGGACGCGTCTGGCGTGCTGAACGTACGGCTCCGGCAGGACCTTCACTCCGTGGCGGTTCATGGTCGTGTTGGTGGCGGCATCCATGACCCGATGGGGAGGAACCGGGGGAGGAACGCTCGGGTCGCTCGACGGGAGGGGCGGGAGGACAGGAACCCGGGTGCGTCTCAGGTGACCGGAACGAGGGAGTTCGTGGTAGGAGGGGTTCTGTTCCGCGTGGAGAGGATTCGACAGGACGTTCACCGAGCGAGGCGGGTCATCCATGTAGGTCGCGTTGGTCGCAGAGGAAGCGGACCAGGAGGAGCAGGTGTGGGAGTGGTCGATGGGGGGAGGCGGAGGGAGGGGATTGGGGGTGATGCGGGGATGGTGGCCGCTGCGGGGGATGCTCCCCAGCTGGGACATCCCGGAGGTGCTGCTTCGGTCGAACGTGGAACGCCCGAGGTACACCCAGTCGTGGGGGCTCGTCATCTGCGAGAACGAAGGAAGGAAATTCCGTTCAAAATCCTCCCGCGTTCCACGGGCAACTCGGAGTTGCAACACGCAACCGAAGCAAGCTAAATTTCTCGATGGATTTTCGTCTAGAAGGAACTAACGGGCCAGTAGCCTTCTGGGGGGTACCTACATCCATCTCTGATAGCGTCCATCTACTACAGGGATGTCAAACTCAAATCGGTCGGAGGGCCCCATTCCCTACCCTGCAGATGCCTGCGGGCCGCATCCATAATTTTCCACTGAAATTTGTGGTGACAGTCTATCCAAGCAGAAATTTCTAAAACACACGGCGGGTCGGATGAACCACCTCCGTGGGCCGGATCCGGCCCGCGGGCCGTATGTTTGACACCCCTGATCTACTATATTTGGCGCTTTACACATTCCTTCTTTTTTTTTTTCTTTTTTTTCTGCACTTGAACCTCAGGTTCTCCTATCTCCAGTGCACTCCTCATCACCTCTTGGTCATTAACCGGTACACTCTTAATCGTCTCTTGATCATTAATCAATGACATTTAGTCATTGGTTAATGATCAAGAGACGATTAAGGAGCAAGGGACACTAGACATCGTTTCCAGACTCTCAACAGAAGCAATAGCTTATGAATCCGACTCCCTGTTTAGAAAATGCAATCGCTTTATTGTTTTACATTTTCCCTAGGATAAATTTGTCACATATGCATAGGTGCGGTTATTGTTGCCAAGAAAGTGGCTTAAATTCAGCGATACTTAGAGGGATAAATCTTCATCACAGTGGGAGTTGGATGTAACTCATCGCCCATTCTCTGTGTAACTTTAACAGGACTCACTGAAATCAGTGATATTTCCACAGAGAAACTTCACTTCTTCGTTACTTGCTCACTTCATTTCATAAATGGACTTTTGACAAATAAAAACCTCGTACCGTCAAAGTCCAACTCTAAATGTCGGGACGCTTCATCGAACTGAAGCCATTATCGAATGAATTTCCTTACTAAATCTTCTCAGAGAAAAAGCACCTACTCGAGAAAAAAAAGAAGCAACTCGTCACGATCGCAACATGCGAGAGGAAGCCGAGACAGACCTGCTGCTGGTGTCCGGCGGGGTTGAGGGCCACCGTCTCCTCGTGGGAATGCGGGGGAAGCTTCCTCTTGAAGCGCGACGCGTACACGATGCACGCGGCCACGAACACGAGGATGGCGAGGACGAAGACGGCCAGGAGGACGTACATCCCCACCTCCAGGGTGGTCACGGACCCGATCCCGCCGTGGCCGTGGTTCCCGCTCGGCACGATCTGCGGCTCGCCGGATCCGGTAGGATTCAGCTTGAAGATCGGCTCGATCAACCAGGTCTTCTTCCCTTCGTCCGGCTTGTTCGGAACCATCGTTCCTCGAACTGCGGGTACACGACGAGGAAGAATCTCAACTTACAACAGCAGAGACTGCCGAATAACAACCTAGAATTCCTCAATTTTTAGGGCAAAATGGTCTGTTCTCGGATGGATTGCATGCCAACACTTCTACGATCCTAAACCTTATGTGCCATTCAAGGAGATGCAAAACGACTCAAGTACATACTTTGAATCCATTCTAAGGAATTACGGTGAATTCCATCGATAAGATAAGAAGCAACGAAGTACCACTCCAGAAGGAGTTCGAATTCTCTCCAGAGGCTTTACCTCAAATTTTCATAACGCTCATCAAATCCTCTATTTAAAAAAAAATCGTACTTCCATTCTGTTTCTTGAGTGATTTATCGGTATGCTATCCAATGACTCTCGAAGAACCAAAAAGCACGAAACGAGCATCAGGAGGCATTTGTGCCACGGGCGAGACACGGAGACAGAAGCAGACACCAACCCGGGTTGCGCTGTTCGTCTTTGAGCCCAGAATCATTCTGGATGATGTCTCCATCGTTGCCCTGGATCTGACTTCGGACTGCAACGAGCGCGGAGACGAGGACGGGTCCGGCCCCCTCCTTCCCTCGCTTCTGGCACTTCTCCCCCATGCGCAGGGACACCTTGAGGAGCTTCCCCGACCCCGACCCCACGGCGATGACCCGCGGGTGGGTGTGCGTCACCGAGGGCGCATACGCCACGACCGATGGAGCCAGGGTTTCCACGTCCAGAGAGTAATCGTCTGGATCCACCTCCTCGATGGGGAGGGTCGTTCCGTCCGAGAATCGCAAGCGGATGTCCAAAAGTCCCTCCTGCGGTAACGATAACGATACGGTTAATTAAAAATTTAATAATTCAATAAAAAATGTATATCAAACTTTCATGGGCGTTGACTTAAAAGAAAGACTCGATTAACCTATGGTGGAACCTTGTGGCTATGGGGTAAAATGTGTGAAAAAATTTTAGCAACCGTACAGTATATCATATTGAAAGATGAATAATTGTCATTCACGACTGCAGATGCGATATGGAACTCGTTTGGTTTCATACCAGAACCCGCATTGATATCTAGAATCAAGTCCTCGGTCTTTCCGTAAGCACTCTATCACTCTATCAATACCAGCCGATGAGGAAACAGGCGGCATACCATACATGACAAACCATGATGGATATCTCATGATTCTCGCAGCTTTCTAAGCACACCTACCTCATTCTTACTTGCGATTCGGTGAAGAATACATGGGAAAATGCTCACAAGCAGGGTGTAATTAGGTGTTCTTCATCGCTCCCTTTCATGGGTGCAATATTCCGCAATTCATCACATTTAAGTACAAACATGTCAACTATAATTAACAACCTTTCAGTATCCTGTCAATATTTTTCCCAAGGGCATATACGTTGCAAGTATTACCTTCATTTTTTGTACAAGATGATGAGACTGCATGCTTCTCTTGCAATTTGTAAAAATAATGTTCCATCCATTTTTGGCAGTCTGTAATTGATGCTCACATATCCTCATATAAAAGGCCTGACCAATCAATAATGAGTTAATAAAATCTATATAGCAACAATGAGGGAGAACGGTACACCAAAAAAATTCCAAACACATTATGCTTAAGATTAATTTCCAGGTTCAATAGTGGAGTTTTCCAAGTCCACAATTCTAACAATGACTTGCTTCATCGTCCAAGTGGAGCATCGAAGAGGAAAGGGACCCTCTAAGATCGTATATTCTGTAAGAATTGAAAAGATACACCAAAAGAGCTACAGAAAAAGTTTTACAACTATGCCAGGTTGCACAACGTCATATAAAAAATTGTCAATTGTAATGTTTCGGTCCACGTGGCAAGAGAATACAACAGTGCAGGGTACCCTGCGCTTTCATTTCGAGGACATATGACTAAGAATCCTGAAGGTCCCTGGAATTCTCTCGACTCGAGAAGCAAAACAGACCGGTCCTAACTCTGGAATTGCTCTGAACGAATGAGGACGATAAAAGGAAGCAGGAGAGAGGCGCGACCTGGTATTTGGCCGTGAGGGTCCGCTCGACCAAGGTGTCCACCAGGTGCCCGTTCTCCAGCTTCGGGTCCGCTCTGATGTCCAGGTTGAGTCCGGTGACTATGGATGCGTCCAGGCCCTCGATGGACACCTTCTCCTTGCCGATCCGGATCTCCGTGGAGCCCAAGACTTTCCCCGTCGTCATCGGGCTCATCACCTGCATCAGAAATGGGGATGCGATTTGCCGTTTTGCAACTTCATTTTTTTCACATATCACATTTTCTCGCATTACTCGGTCTGACCCTGTTCCAACAGCAAAGACCATAGATTGATTTCATTAATACTTGTTCTGATCACTATGCTGTTACTTTAGGGTCATTCCACGTCAACTCAATCATCATGGTCACTTCTGATAACTTTAAAATTGGCAGGAAGTAAGATATGATGGCTCCAAGCATGGACATCGAATCGCATTGAAATAGGATGAGAATGGCAAAAATATTCTATAGACTCTCTAAAGAAAAAATCCTATAAGGTCGAATTTAATTCTATGATTTCTCCCTGTAGAATTCTATTAAATCACTGTATGGAAATTCTATGGAGAATCTATAGAAATCCTACCAAGAATCTTACCAAATTTTTAGAGAATTCTACAAAGACAATGTAAAGAAATTCTACAGAATTCCTATCTATAGGGCTGTATGAATTTCTTTTGTGTCACTGTCTAGAAAGTGTACAGAATTTATATTGAATTTCATGAGTGTAGTCAGCGTATATAAAATCTATTGAAATCCGATCAAATTTATTTGAAAATAAGTAGATGCAAATAGGGTTCCCAAAGGAAAAGATAAAGAATGAAAAGTAGCCTTTTTTCTTTGACTTCAGCTCGTACTAAGGTCATCTATAATGTTATAGAATGTGAAAAGCCTTTTAGAAGGCTCGTATCCGATTAATTTATTATGAACTTGAGATAGCATTGGAGGTGGAGCATTGGAGGTGGAGGGATATGGCACAGGTCGTAGTTGTGAATTGCTGGAAATCCTCATGGGGCTCGAAGAGTCGTTCCATCCTGAGCGGTGCAATTTTAAGAACTACGCCGAATGGGATTAGGCTGTAAAATAAAAATGAACTTTAGAATACGAGAAACCGGACGAACCAAAAGGTCTCTATCTGGCCTCCCATCTGGGAGGCCAGAGCCTCGAGCCTTCCCCTTCCTCACAGGCGATGGATAAGGGACATCGCATAGTGCACGCAATACAGAAGTATACGTACGATAGCAGGGAGGTCGGCTTCACCGGTTGCATCGCGCACGAAAGGGTGACTGCTAATAAATACATGGTCTTGTCTTCAGGTTCATTTGCCGAAATTAGAAAGCTGCTTGGTCATCCTGATCCGCATTGCCAATATATATCTATGCAGTTCCCACGAATAAAAAAGACAGAAGATATATAGTCTTCGTGATCATTACACAGATGAGTTAGATGAGTTTTTTTTTTGTAGAAGTCCCGAAACTCGCAAGAGGTGTAAGTCGTGGGACCGATAGTTTTTTCCTCGGACCGGATGGACCTCTACTCTTCGATTTCCGCTCTCCTTTTACATGTTTTCGATTCAATATAAACTGCCAACACGGAACGTTCAGCCTTTAATTGCGACTACCTGCCACTCGAAGCAGTGCAGACGACAAGAACGACCTAAACACACCTTTCGTGCTCCCATCGTTACAACAATGATCTCTTGTTCATTGTGATGGCGTGCTGGCCACCCCAGATTTTCGTCCACTCGCCGCCACTGTTTACCCACGTGATGGTATCCCTCCAGCAGGCGCGGTTTTTAGCCCCTTTATCTTACTATACCGATCTGTATAGAGTCCTACCCAGATGTAATGAGTTGTTTATTGAATTCTATAAAACTACATTGAAAACTCTATAGTCTATAGGTCTCTCTACAACATTTTTGCCTGGGGAGAGAAGACAAAGTTGTTAGTTTTGGCACCACTGTACACCTTATGCTAATGCATAACATATGCAATAAGTTCGATCCACAATGAGCTAAGGAAATGTTCAATATCTAATTTCTTGTTCTTTCTAATGCCATCAAAATCAAAACTATATTAATTACTTTAAAAAATATTAAAATGTCCTATTGGTGAGCACCGCCCACTGGATGCGAAAGGCCAAGGTGCCAACTCAATCAAGTCAAAACTTTGAAACAATATAGTTCATGAGTCCCCCTGCTATAGTACAGAATGACATATTTGGTTCTTCCCATTTACATTAGTTGCAGGTAAATAAAGAGAAAACTTACCAATAATATACAGACGATCGTGACAGACACGAATTCTAAGTATCTTCCAGATATCGTAGAAAGCTTAAATTTGGTACACAATAATTTATTTGGATGCAGGTTTCAGGAAAAAAATCTTCATTTTGAGATCATCCTCTAGGGACACGTGTTTAGGGGGAAGAGACATTTTCCCGAAATAACTTCGTTCCGGTGAAACAGCTGCTACAGTTACCCTACAAACATACGTATCACGGAAACCATACCAAAAGATTTTCCACGTCAAAAAAGGTAGATAAGTATAGCAGGAGAAAGCAGGCTTATAGGAGTACCAGTAACTTCTTTCAGAAAAAGGAACTTAAGACGAATCGTTCATGACGTCAGAAAGAAGGAGTTAAAGGCTATTCTAGAAAGTGTTTAAAAAAAATAATTTAGTCACAACAGGAAGAGCGAAGTTTTCACAGGAACGAGGACCAAAATTATTAGGATCCACATTTCAACACCTGAAAAATGGCATTTTCCCGGAACTGGAAAACCTTTCTTCGTCTCTGGACGCAAAGCGAGGTGAAAGAAGACTGCCACGTGGCACATAAGTCTCTGTACCTGGATGTTGGTTGTGCCCGACTGAAGCCCGGTGATGGTGGACCCGTCGAGGGAGGCGATCTGGTTGTCGGTGAGCATGAGCTGCCCCGTCACCAGGTCGGTCACGTCCAGCAGGGTCTGACGGGACAGGAAATACGTCTCTCGACCCGAGTTCTGATCCGAAGCCTTGAACTGGGCATAAACCTGGAAACGAGTGCGTCGATGAGTTATCATCGTTCGCCTGCGATGCGGACAGAAATGAAGAAATCTGTGCATAACTTTGTCTAACAGCAAATGATTAATTCCCAAGCTCCAAAATATGAATCGACGAAGAGCAATCTTAAACATTGCCCAATAACTTAGCAGGAAAGCTGACAAAACCGGTAGAGCATCAAACATGTAAATAACGGCAAGCAGCGGCGTAGCGTCGGGGGGCCGGGTCACGTGCCCCCCCCCCCCCACCACTTCTTCCATTGCTTCACTTATGACTGCAAGGGTTCAATTTACGAGAGGATCACCCTAACCTATCGGCTACAATATATTCAAAAGTAACATCCTGATTATGATTGATTCCTAAATCCTGTATACCTTCCTTTTTTGGCATCAGATGTCAACACTCTACAATCACCGACTCATCACGGTACATCAGTACCATGCACGAAAGGAATATCATCACGCAAGTCTTTTCACGGCCGTCCGAAAAAAAAAAAGATTTCACCTCTAACGGTCCCCATAGAATACGATTTCGTGCACCGGTACTCGCAGCGTCACGGAGAGTCCCTCTCCCGTCCGCAGCCATAGGACAGGCCATCGAACGATGAAAAATGTTTTCGTGGAGCATACCCTGACGGAGGCCTGCTGATATCGCAGCTGGCACCGGACCCGATCCTCCTCGTCTTCGTCCCCGTTCCCGGGACGAGCGTCTCCCAGAACCCGATTCGACAGCAGATCTTCCGTTTCCTTTTCCCCCAAGCCTCCTTTCTTTTTCTCCGTCTTCTTCTGCTTCTTCTTCCTATCCCTGCAAAAGAGGAATTCCTCAATGCCTGCAACCTGCATCGAACCCCGGACCGACCAAAGGGCCCTCGAAAAAGATACCATCTCAGAAAAGTCTACCGGAGTCGATGGGAAAGCGACGAAACGGATTACCTCTTGGCGAGGACAGGTGCACGCCAGGACTTGACGACGGAGAGCCTGGGATCCGACGGCAGCAGCACGAGGGGCAGTTGGGGGCTCCAGACGCGGAAGCGCCCGTAGCCCTCGTAGGTGCCGTACGTGACCCGGATCGTCGCGTTCTCGCTTCCACCCGCCTCGCTCCCGTCCACGTACACCGAGGTGCAGGATGACGAAACCTGCAACGTTACGAACACGGCATCGATGCATCGCTCGCACGGACGAGTTACGACAAGGGACTTCCGAACGTTTCTCGCCCGTCGGTCGGATGGAGAAAACGCTTCGTGACGTCGGCAGAAAGGGCGAACTAGATTCTTTTCGCATCCTTTACAACTACAGGTTAACTTAAAAGGATGTAACATCAAAAGCCAAGTTTTTCAGTCGTGAACAAAAATTAGAGAAGAAATAGCTTAAGCTGCAGTTATTTCATCGCCAATCGTGGTCGACCTGGAGTATTTAACCTTTTGAGGTGAGTTTCGGCATATTACTGGTATTCGTTTTCTTTTACGAGCGGATACTACGTATCATTCAGAATACGAGGCAATAAGAAGAAGCATATTATTGGTGAATGTTGCAAAAATGAAGTCCGGATCGGACAATGATTTCCCCCTTAGCAAAAAGCCCCCGGCGGAAAAGGCGTCTAATTCGTACGGGCAATCCCTAGAGTTATAATTCTCTTTGGTTGCCTTTCGCATGCATATTCCCAAGACACGGTCTTGTTCTCTTCAAAGCATGGCGTTACACGGAGTCCACCATCACAGTTCTAACCCACGAATGATTTTTCTTGGTTGCTGGCACGACCGACAGTAAGAGCCGCTCTGCCAGGAGCAGGGGGGTTCTCACGCCCCACCTTAAGGTACGGGGCGCACCGTCGCATCGTGAAATTTAAAGCCGTAAATATAAGGACGTCCCAACGGGGGTGTGGATGTTCAGCAACATACTGTATGGATGTACTCCTGACAAAACGCCACGATTGGTCATCGCCGTTTTCGCGCCGTAACGAGGGTGGCCCTATATCGAATCATTCATATCCCATATCATATAGGCCTACGGGGATCTGCGTCCACGAGATAAGGTTGGCGATAAACGCGGGTGGAGTTATAGGGAGTGGCGGTATAACGAGAGTTGACTACCTCTGAAAGGGTCATTGCCAGATGAAATCACGTCACTGGGAGGAAAGTAGAGAGGAATTTAAAAACATTCAGCGTCGTACATCTACCAGAGGTCGTCTCTCATACTAAACGGAAAATTCAAAGGCATTCACACAAAAGCCATGACGTCTGAGCCATACCCCGAGTGGAACGTCGGTTATATTTGCAATCACTTGTGGTCGTACAGTTTTTCCTTTAACGTTTGAAACGTGCTTCCAACTGTTCTCCCATGTTTTTTTTAAATTTTTTTTTTCGCGAGCAAAGGAGCATCGGCCCTTCGGAAAGTAGGCATTTATATGCCTGCTTGGCGCTCGGAGTGTTAATGCAAAGAGGATCCTCGAGAATTATGGTAAATACGCCGAGGAGAGAGAAAAATGACTCCAGTATATAACAGAAAAGAGAGGCAAAAAAATGAGAGAAGAGCTCAAGGGGGAAAGATCATAAGGGGAGGAGGCGAAGGGGCAGGCAGGGGGGAAAGCCATAAATCCCTGGAACCAGACAGAGCAGGGAGAACTAGCGTGGGGGGATATCCATATATCCATTTACTGAGAGAATTTAATGGAGTGTGGCTGAGCATATAATAGGTGGAAGAGCCAGAAATAGGAAATGGACTCCACAAGTCTCCCTCTTACGACCTTCCCTCTCCAAAACATTAAGACGTAAAAATCCCGGTCGTACATCAACGGGCTGGTATCGATCGCGTCATTAAAAACGTATCTCCTATCGATCCATCGGCGAGAGTCGACGGGCCTCGAAACGAGAGCAAGGATATACAGAGACTGAGACGTAGAGAAGGTCGATAGCCTTGTTCTTCGTTGCCATGGCAACCGGTGGTGTCCGATGGGAGAGACCCCCTGGCTCTCTTTACTTTGCCGAGCGAATTTTCCCTCCTTCCTTGATTCCTATTCTTTCCCCCTTTTCTTGACTCCCTTTCTTCCCCTTGTTCGGGGAACGAGATGAAGCGTGGACGGGAATGAGAAATTCCGCCCTTTCGATGTAACGAGCTCTTCCTCCCGCCCTTTCAGTCCGCCTCTTTTCATCTCCCTCTCGGAAGCACCTCCCATCATTCGATGAGAGATAGCACGATACCGAAAGTCGAACCCACAGCCGCGTCAAGCGCAATTACCTCTGCTAAAGTAATGCTTAGTTTATGAAATATATAAATTTTCCGCAAGTTTCGCTCGACAAACGATTAAAATTGACAATTAAAAATAAATGGAACGAAAATAATCACTCGACCGTATGAAAATCCACAGGCTTTCATTTAGCTCTAAGAGTTAGTAAGAGTTCACGAGAAGAAGGAAAAGCTGACCTTGAGGTGACTGTCGTTGGGAGAGGAGCAGGAGGACTGGAGGGTGACGTCGGCCACCTTCCCGGCCTGGGACACCAGGTACACCTTCATCGGCATGGACACCTGCCTTCCGGTCAGCACGCCCACGTTCACCAATTCCCAACTCTGCGGGGTGTGCATGCGTCGACGTTAAAACTCTCTTTTTTTCCAAAATTTAAAACAGTAATTATTCAAATATATAATTGCATTGTTTATATAACGGATTTTCCAAAACTTCGTATCGAAACATTAGCAATCAACCAATCAACCATTAACAGAGAATTATCAAAAGAATGACGCACGGCATTAATTACGACTGATTCGGAGATCGATAGCAATCGACAAAATTAACTCATCGTTCCACTATCTTTCAACGATGAATCGATTCACGGATGTCGACATCTTGTGGGGAGTCCGAAGAGGATAAAACCCACTTAACTCTTTCGCACCCAAGCTCTTCATGTGAAGTACTAGCAATTTGAAATTACCGGCACGAGATGCCGTTATTGTCATGACGTGCTCAAGCTTACTACCACCTCCTGGCATCCTTTTACTTCGAAAGACATCACTTGAAGGCAGATGAAATCGTATCCAAGACTGAATTATTTCTCATGCATTCTATCAGCCTGTGTTTGTTTCATTCGAAAGCGTCGCATTGGCATAGCAGCGAGGAATAGTACCTCACTCTAATGCACGTCCTGTAATGAAACTCTGTGCATAGAAAAGTGTTTTGAGGTATACCACACAAGGGCAAACCACAGAATCAGAGAAGTAAGGAATAGTCAATTGAGAACCTCTCACGCGAATAACTTAAATTCCGTGTCTTGCCTTTTTCAGCTCGATTTTCGCTTGCATGTTTCATTTTCATTCTATCAAGTTGTCATTGTTGATAAAACATTTTGAATCTATTACTTTTGAGGGGGAAATTAAGTAATGTATAGTACTGTGATATTTACAGTGATTTTTGCGAATTTCTTGAAGAAGTATTAATTATAAAAAAAAACCTGGGATATGGGGGCTGCAGAAGCAAAAATCGCTGGGCACGAAAGTATGAAACGAAGTATCAAATCACTTGAAAGTCTACATAGGCACATATATAACGTAATTTTAAATGGTGCCATTACACCACTCCGCTACATGCAACCTAAAATAAAGTCACTACGATCACTTGATACTTTTTTCGGACATCTGTAAGAAGGGGCACGCATGAGGTCCGGAGGAGAGCCGACCGAACGAATGCTAATGCAACTCTGTTTCGTGAAGCCTCGTTCGGAAGAGAGAGAGAGAGAGAGAGAGAAAAACGATGGGAACGCGCACGTACCCGAGCGATAGGAAGAAGGATCTGGACGTCGTCCTTCTGCAGGGAGAGCTGAGCAATGAATCTCCGCTTCCCCAACCCGTCCTGGGAGTCCGCGTCAGCGTCCGCTAAGCCGGGACCTCCGCCGCCGTCAGCCGGATCGGGGCCGTCGCCCGCGTCCGCCACCGTCCCGGGATCGGGACCGGAATGATACGTGACGCTCCACACCATCCTTCCCGTGTCGCCGTCTCCGTCCTCGTCCTCTCCTCGGGCTTCCACCAACCATGCGAACACCTCGTGCACCCTGCAACCAGATCCGCAAGACGTCCATCGATCTCGCTCGTAATTACCGATCGGCAACCTTGCCAACACCACCGGTGGCAGCCCGACCGGGCTCGAACGTTCGCATTCCAAGACAAAGTCGCACCGAGACGATCCGAGCACCTTCCTTCGAAAATCGTCCCGTGCTCCCAACCTCCATCGAGGGTCGTGTTTTCACGCAGTTGTGCGAGCAAGAGATAAGAGCGAAGGCACGTGCCCCCTCTCTTCCACTTTTGAACGTGAGAGCCCCATCCCCACTCTCATTCCACGTAGAATGCCGTGAGTATCCCACCCAAACTTTCTCCAACATCGCCCTTATACTGGCGATTTAAAAAAGAATTAAGCAAATAGAAGGCGAAAATTTTTCCTGCAGAACATATTTTCCAGAAAACATTCTGTGGATGATAAGACGAAGGGCTCAGAGCCAAGAGAGAACGCACGGCCACAACCACTTCCTAAGGCCTACCCCAAGATGGAATCACCTTCCACGTATGAATGAGTCACGGTCAGAATGAATGGAAGGAGGAAAATTTTTCCTCCCCCTCCCTCCCGACCTTATTTTGGAGGTTCCGTTCGCACGCCCATCATCACTCACGCAGGATTTCCCTCATGAAAATTGAAAACTTGAGGCGTTCGGAACGAAAAGAGAAAACTGCAGGAATCTCTGCGCGAAAATGTCAGGCCACACGGCCCCTAGTCACGCACAGATGAAACTTCCCAAGGTTCAGTTCCTGGGCGTGTTACCCCGTGAAATCCATTATCATCACTATCGCGATAATTACTAGGATGACCCAGATGGCTTTTGTTATCGTCTCGGATCGACTCGCCTTTTCTTCCGGTCGACGCCGACACCAATAGTAAGCGAGAAAGAGGTCATCGGTGTCGGAGTCGTCCGACTCGAACGAATCAAACTTTAAAATCATGCTTCAAGAAATACCTACAGGAAAGAAAGCCTGGAGGAGTCTTATCGGGAACCCGATCTGACTGTCAAGGTGTGACTAATTGCGTTTCCAGGACGGGGGGACAATGAACAACTTTTCCGCCTTACTGTTCTACGCGAAGAATTGGATTCGTCACTGCCCTCGTCGAATGGGAGAAAGAGAAGAACCAGTTTGCCCCACCCTTACAAAAGCTATTTTTCCTCATGAGGCTCAAGCCATAGATGTTCCAGAAGGACGTTAATATTAACTTCCCGGGATCATCTTTGGGACGTTAGAACCATCTCGCCGACTCCAATGGGAAAAAAGAGGGTTGGATATCGATCCAGAATTCACCACGAAGGCGGAAAAAAAAAGGCGACACGACGTATAAATATTTCAAGAACGGCGAACGCGGAAATGAAAAAGCTCTCGACGAACCCTCGACGAAGAGATTCCTGGGGCGAGACGTCGAACCGACGCTGGGCGTGGGCCAGTCCCACGGTCCCCTTCGGGTGGATCTCCATGCTCACGTTCCAATGCTCCGGGTTCATTCCTCCTCCTCCGAGCACCTTCAAGCCGCTCTTCACTCGAACCCTGTCACGTACCGAAAACGTTTCAATTATTCTCTTTCGTCTGGCAGACGGATTCGTCTGGAATCACGAGCAGGTTGGGGGCCCGAGGCCCAGACCGCACTTCATCGATGATGCGCGGCACATCTCCATTCATTTTTTGACCCACTAACATTCGCGTTCCCGAGTTCCCATTCATCCACTCGAACAAATGCCGTGGGGGCACGAAGTCGTAAAATAACCGAGACGGCAAGTATGTACTAATCGCTAGGCCAGTACTTGCGTGCTCGAGTGTCTACGACGATGAATACGAACGAAAACGATTTTGCATGCCTCCACGAGGACTGCTTAATCATCGCCCCGGTAATCGATGGCCGACCGAGGTCACGAGAAAGACGAGGCCTGTGTGTTTACTCGTTCCAACCCGAAATCTTCGATCAGCCTCATTGTGTCGTCACCGAGTCATCTTTACCCAAGTCTCAGAGCTATTCGTCGAACGTCAGGTGATTACCGGCGGCCCGTATCTCGACTCTCACGACTCAAACAATCCCTTCTTTACACCTGGCATCGTTTCAGACGCCTCGTGGAAAGCGCTTTGTGCCATAGTAAAATGGTTCTTACACCCTAACGAGTCGATGCCGTCACTCTGGAGTGGCATCCCCTTCAAAGCCTTAACGTCACCCTGCCGAGAAATTCCTGGCCGAGAGATCCAGCTTCGAGAAAGCGCCTTCACGAAGAGAAGACGGTTGCGATACTTGGCGCCGAGTCCCTTGCCTAACGAGCGTGAATGTGCGGATGGTATCTATACTCCCATCAGAGACATCTATTGTGGGTCGAGTGAAGCTCTCCGGGTAAAAGTTCCTCCCTTGCTCTCCTGTTCGGTTCATGACGGAGAAATCGCCCAGGCCAGCGCATACTATCCTTCACTCACGGCTGGCCTGTAGGTGATTCTTTGGTTAGACATGGAGATAATTCACAGAATGTCGTCAAACCCGAGGTCCATATCGGGTCCGTGAGCGCGTAGATCATCCCTAAGCATGATTAACTTACTCGGAGAAAGACATATCTCGTGCACTACTGGTACAGTTCGTGAGAGCACAATAAGGGCGTATAGAAGGGAAACGGAGACGATTCCCCTAATCGTTACGAGTGGGCTCACATCCCTCTGCTCCCAGAAAGGATGAAATTGGACTCCCTTGGCCCATTTTCTTTTCTTCTCGAAAAGGGAATATCCGAAAAACAAGAAGTGAAAGTTGCCAGACATGCGTGTCTCCACCCGTGAATAATCTCATGCCACACCACCCCATATTCGAGATGTTTTTTTTCCATTTCGTCGAACACGGAGGGATATGATGGCGGAGAGGGAGTGAGGAAATCACATCGGGTGTACTTCCAGGTGTCTCCAAACAAGACGAACGAGAATGGAGATATACAGAGCCAATATTGACAGAAGCCTATCTTTCCCCATCGATCCCTGAAAACCGTGCCTAAATTGGGTCCCGAGGGGATAACTCGCAAGGGATTCGCACTCTTCCATCTTCTTAATGGTTCCGAGAGAAAGTCATTACTCCCCACCTAATTGGCCCTAATTATCCCCGCTCCACTCCCAGAGATTGATTCGCATGAGATTAAAGAAGAGGCAGTCCGTGTGTGAGGTAAGGTCAGAGAGACGAGGAAAAGCGGAGGCCATGCCATAAGGAGATAATGGGTCCCGAGGGAACATTTGTCTTTCCGTGAGAGGAGCGAGACGAGGGCACCGCCATAAAATACCCCCACATGCCCCGATGAGAAAATACGCACGCAACGGGATGTAAAGCCTCTTTACGACCGCAGTACTTGGTACGGACACGGACAAAAGTACTCGGCACGTCGAAGTACCACGTCTTCGACGACGCCATGCGCTCCAGGGCGATTTGTCTCACGACGTTTCCCGTCCCTTCCCGGAAGAAAGGAAGGCATGCACACAAGTCATGGAGATGGTGATCGGTCTCTGTCATCTGGGATGCATAGGCAGACACACACACCCCGCCACTTGGGCCTAGCTCTATTCTCATCCACGCTTGTGCATATCCAAACAGATTCCATTTCAAAGAGCCTCTTTCCGACCGGATCGAGTTCCGGGGCTCCGATCCGGTTTCCTTCGGTTCTTTCGAGAACAATAAGTTTCATCAGCACACACAGGCTTGCATTTCATCCCCCCACGGCAGGGAGTTCTTTTCGTGGTGAAGGTAAAGTGCTCTAGACTGATGGTTTTCTTCTCGATTGCTTCAGAAGTGAAGGATAAATAAAGATGCATGGGAAGGAATATGCTTGCCGGTGATTGCGAATCGTCCAGTGTCTTCCCGTGGTAAATACGATTCACCGTTACTTGCAGATTGGAATAGTAAGGAACATTGACAGGCTTTAAGTCGCTGTCACACGAGATAGAAAATAATAAATAAATCAGATATGGAAAAAAAATCTTTAAACATGTGGGCAGATAAAATTTAGATGCGAGGCATGAATGAATGAAAGAGTGAATGAAAGCCGGTGTCTGACCTGACAGTGAAGGAGTTGAGAGGCGGGCTGGAGCCGGGGGTGACGAGGACAGGGATGTAGACGCGTGACTTGGGATAGAGACTCGTGGAGGGCATGAGGAGTCTCAAGATTTCGTCCTCGGTCACCTCCTCCACCTTCCCCTTCCAGGGGAGGAGGATGACGTCATCCAGGTAGGTCAGAGGCTGGACGACGACGCGAGGCATCAACTTCTCGCATCCGGTGTGGGGGGATTCGTAGACGGAGTACCAGACCCGGATGGGGCTCTTCCACGGTTTCTCGTTCCCGCCCGACGTTCCTTTCTCCGTCTCCGGGGGCCACCAATACGGGGGCAAGGTGAGTTCGCCCAGGCAGGTCCCCGTCTGGACGTCTGGCGTACACGTGGCCGCGAGGGGGATCGATTTGCTCTCCTCCTTCGGGGCAGCCATGAGATTCACGCACAGCTTCTCCACCCAGGGGCTTCTCTGCTTCTCCAGACTCATCAGACTTCGACCCGTGTGAAACAGGACTCGGAGCACGGGATTGTCCCGGTAAACGTGCGGCGTGATCAAGTGCGCGGATATGTCGATATTGGTCGGCTCCTTGTTGTAGGAAAGCGGGGTTTTGCTGCTGTTATCTGGGTCCATGTCCTCGGGTCTCAGTACCACGTATTTCGCCGGGATGGTCTGCTTCGTGGTGAAGGGACCGTAGGAAGCTGTCAACGTGGCCGGTTCGTCCGGTTGAACGACGGTGAACCGGTGGCTCGACAGCACCTCGTCGTCCTTCGGTCCTTTACTCGCGTCCTTGACCTTTAGGAGGGTCGCATCGTTGAGAGGGAGCTCTTGGGTGAAGAATCCCGATTCCGGCTTGTCGAAGTGCAATTCCAGCCCCCAGCACGACGAGACCCCTGAAGAAAGTTAATTTTATCAGGGAGCTATCCATCTTTCATCGAGAGAGCTCATCTGGCGAAGGCAAACATTCCATTTTCTCTCCATAAACACGAGAGGGGAGGCTTCCATCTCAAAGGAAAAGGAACTCTCATGACGCGAATGAGAAGGAAAAGCGGCAGGAGGCTCGGAATATCAATGCAAGAGAAGATGGATCTTCATTTATTCATTCCCCAGCATCCCGGAGAATCCCTGGGCGATCCACGAACTACGCATTACCCGCTGCAAACACTCGTAATCACGATGATGCAAGAGGGGAGAAGGGGGAATTTTATTGTCACAGTCGCGAGAGGTCAACCTTGAGCAATCTCGAGGATTCTCCGGAATGTTATTACATCGCCGTGCATGCTCTCGATAGATTTGTCACGATGGGTAAAAGCGAGACAGGTGCGGTTGCGATCCATCACGGATTTCGTCACGAGCAATCGACTTGGAATAGCCCTCTCTCGAACCGAAAAGAAAAAAACACGGTTCAGCTGTCACGTGTTGTGTGAAAAACACCGACACAGACGCATCGGCCTATCCACCCTTTTGTCATGGGAGCGTTCCCCTTCTCCTCTCCACGAGACTCCATAAAGCAGTGGGACCTCACAATGGGGGTCATACGCGTTCCCCACCCTCTCCCTTTTATTTTTCAATAGGCCTGAAAGTAAACCTGCGGGCATGGAATGCCTTTTGCTTTTTCCACGTTACAAAATCCAGTGCGAGACGTGATGGACTGGGCTGACCCTGCCGGTCGAGTATGGACGTGATCGGCATTTCGTGTCTCTTTGATACGAAGACCTGCTTGTTTCGTC
Source organism: Darwinula stevensoni (assembly GCA_905338385.1). Lineage (NCBI taxonomy): Eukaryota > Metazoa > Arthropoda > Ostracoda > Podocopida > Darwinulidae > Darwinula > Darwinula stevensoni. Next base: position 25,975 of record CAJPEV010000355.1, on the reverse strand, counting down.
TCTTGTCTCTCTTGTCCCTTCCCTCGTTTGCGTGCTTGTCATATTCTTAAGGAGAGGCATGCAGGTTGACGTTAAAATAGCCTGTTCCGACAGGCCCTGGGCCAGGACCATTCACTCGTCGAGTCCTGCAGGCCTCGTGACGTAACGTCGGACTCACCCAAGGCGAAGCACAGAAGGAGAGGAAGTCCTGCATCCATCGCGAGTTCGACGAGGCCTTCGCACGTTCAAGTGAGGCCTTCGCACATTTTCCTCGATCGACGCCTCTTCGCTGAAACAGGGAAAACCGGTCCGGATGATTTCCCTGTGGTACCGACGGCGACCGATTTCCGGTGCTCTATCCTACGCGATCGCCCGGACGAATGTTTCCTGCCTCGGAAAGGGCAATCGGACACGAAGAAAGGTTCACGGGGGCCAAATTTAGAAAAAAGCATCAACAAAGGGGGAGACGGAGTGGAAGTGGCCGCGCAAGCAGCGATCTGCATGGGCGCAAGCCACTCGCGAGTGAACTGAGGCCCAGAGCCAAGCGAACAGGGTGCAACGCCGGCTCGATACGGAAAGGCATCCCGTGCAACCCCCTCCGACCTCGCGAAACTTCCCTTGCCGGCGGCCCACGAGTCTCCTTTCGCCGTCCCTCCTTGTCGTTCACCGCATGCCGCTTCGATCGCCACTCGGGCCCGGGCAGCACACGACACGACCTCTGACTTCTGACCGATTCGCATCGGGAACATCAACTCGTGCGAGAGGAACGGGTCGCCTCGACGCGGAACGAAGTCGATCCGAAGCCATAACGAGTCGTTTGCCCCGAATCATGGAGCATCTGCTGGGTCGTCGCTTCATGCGTGCGACATCTATCGAAGAGAAGTCAAAGCGATCGTCGAAGGACGGTAAGACAGATGCCAGACGCGTCGGGTAACGATGGAGACGGAACGATGACAGCAATCACCGTGCCGTTCGCGCGGAACCGCACGAAAGCCATTACTCGAGCAATGAGGAAACGCGGCCCTTCCGCGAAGGTCCAAGGCCCCCCCGCAAAGGTCCCTGCGAGGACATCATTTTCGCCTCTCTAATTTTTAGACTTCGTGGAATGAGCCGAAGATGGCAGCTGCGTGGCTCGGCCTTGCGTCTTTCTCTGCGATCAGTTCCGCTCCTCGAGATCATTGTAAAATGTTTAAGGAGTGAAACGAAGCAGAGCATTCGACCGCAAGCTCCCCCCAACCCCCCCCCCCCCGGAATCCTGATCCAAAATATGGAATTCCATCCAAATTAAATGTTATCGAGGAAATTTGAGATGAATTTGGTCGAGTCGAGCCTCGTTTGACGGGAGGCTCTTGGTCTCCCTCGACGGGAGGCTCTTGGCCTCCTTCGACGGGTCGTGCCTCGTCCTTGAATCGCATGGGAAAAGCGCCTTTCAGTTTTCCTAAGGGTTTATGGGGCCATCCGGCGGGATTTACCGCCTTCTATGACCAAGCCCCATTCAAAATTGAGAGAGAGGGAGAGGGAGAGAGAGAGGGAGAGGGAGAGGGGGAGGGAGAGAGAGATGGAGAGAGAGGGTCGCCGTGTCTCCTTTGCGTCACGCCACGATGTCGGCCTTTCTTCTCGTCGCGGTTTTTGATCAGTGCAGATAAATCTCGGAACACGGGTCATTTAATTAGTGGAAAGTCGGACGCCGTCGCGACTTCTTTCCTCGCGATCCAAATCGAGCGAATCCGAAATCGGGAACGGAACGCAGACGCAGAAACGCGCGAAGCAAAATTCTCCCTTTTTTCACGCGTTCCTCAGAGATCTTTTTTCTTATTATACGGAGTGGAGACCGAGTAAACGTTCACCTGCGTCCACCGGGGCCGAACGGCAGGTGAACGGAAATGGATTACAGGTGGATCTGGAACCAAGCGGATGTCGCCTCTGTGGCCTGTTACACTCGACATTTACAAGTCACAAGCGACAAGTTGCAAGTACTTGTGATGGTACTTCTTTGATCGAGACACGATTCTTGGAAAATACTTTGGGTTTGTAAAGGCCCCGAGTGGAAATTCAGTCGACTATCTCCCAAGGTGAATTTCGAATCAGGCGGATGACCCTCCACCAGGTGGATTTTAACCTCGAGGGACATCCACCTGGTTTGAAACCCACCTATGGAAGGACGTTCCTCGAGGCTAACCCTTACAAATTTGGCTAAATCCCAATACTAACAGAACATTTTTTTCACGGTGGAACTTTGAAAGAAGAAACGGCTGTCACGCCTTCAGACATTAACGTGACGTCACTAGCGCCTGAACGCGACAGAGCAGAGACGACGTCCAAGCGACGTCGGGGCCGATTCTCGTTCTCGTTCGAAACGACCTCGACCCCGACGGAGCGAGACGAAATGACATCGAAAGCCGAGTTCGCGGTCCGCGAGACCGAAAGTCGCCTAGCGAAAGTTCCACCGAGGAACAAGAAAAAAAGAGAAAGACTCCTCCGCCTTTGGGATCTGTCATCGAGGCACCCATCCACACCCACCCATCCACACCCACCCATCCACAACCACCCTCGTTCATCCAAACCCATCCACATCCATCCACATTCATCCACATTCATCCATCGTGTCGTCGTTCCGGAAGAAGAACGGGACGGGGAAGCATCGTTCCGTCGTTCCCGAATGGCTTTTTGCACGGAGAGAATTTCCTTGGAATCCCTTCCGCATCGTCTGTTTCCATGTCGTGAGAATCCAATATTTAAATAAATAAATAAAAACGAGTGAGAGCGGATACGTTAATTTTTACATCGATGTTTTGCGTCCTTATGAATGCTCTGGTTCCATTCAAATATTCACTTTCCGTATTTAAAAAATATTCCGTAAGCCGCAACATCTCTCCGATTTTTCTGAGATGCGGAGGAAAAGAAAATCGAGAGTTTCATTCCGTGTCGATAGGAGATATTTCTATACGAACGAATCGACATCGTATAAAAGGTGGGAAGGAATCGGGAGAGGAGACGAGAGGAATCGACCACGAAGAGAGCAGATTCCTTTTCCACTCTCATTTTTCTTGCTCCGGCTTCGAAATGCCATTTCGTTCTGATAGGAGCCCAATCAGAGTAAACGTACGATTCTCGAAATTGGGGGTAATCGGTCGGGGTCTGCTCTCTTCGTGGTCGATTCCTCTCGTCTCCTCTCCCGATTCCTTCCCACCTTTTATACGATGTCGATTCGTTCGTATAGAAATATCTCCTATCGACACGGAATGAAACTCTCGATTTTCTTTTCCTCCGCATCTCAGAAAAATCGGAGAGATGTTGCGGCTTACGGAATATTTTTTAAATACGGAAAGTGAATATTTGAATGGAACCAGAGCATTCATAAGGACGCAAAACNGGTGCATGGCAGGGTGAGTGGCAGGGTGCATGGCAAGGTGCATGGCAGGGTGAGTGGCAGGGTGCATGGCAAGGTGCATGGCAGGGTGAGTGGCAGGGTGCATGGCAAGGTGCATGGCAGGGTGAGTGGCAGGGTGCATGGCAGGGTGAGTGACTCGGCGGCTGTGAATGACTGGATTCAATTCATGGCAAAATTGTTCCGAAATTACTAACGAGGCTAAATTACTAAGCTGCTAAGGAGGGAGAAATGATGTGAGAATCATGCCAAAGCGTTCGGCATGCACAGAATATGCAGATTCTCGCTGGATATGCATATATGTACCGAATACGTAAATATATGCCAAGTACGCGAGGGTAAGACTCCAGGAATGCCGGGAACTTCTGAGACGGATGCGATGCATCGATGCTCCCCGAATATTCCCACTATTCCGTCTTTTTTGCTCCAACGTTGCATTTACCGTTAGAAGAAGAGTAAAATGGTGCTTTTGGTATGTTTAAAAATAGGTTTGAAGGGTGTCCTGATCCAGGCGAGGTCGTGTCGTGCAGTGTCGCACCGCTCGGCTCTGGCATCGACTAATTCCGAAATTCGGTCGGCGAAGTCGATCGGCGCGAACGCGAGTGGTTTTGCATCTTGGAGACGCTGTGAGGAATCCGACACCTTGACCTCGTGCCATCGCATCGCCTCGTGCCACCGCTTCCGATATCGAACCGAATCGTGACCATCCTTGAGCTGAAGAAATATAAATGAAATGCTCGCCGGTGCGTGGTGCGACCGATTCGCCAACAGCCGAGTCTACTTCCTTCCTTCCTGCCTTCCTTCCTTCTTTTTCTCCCACCTTCTCTCTTTCCCTCCTTCCATCCCTGTTACCTTGTTTCCCTCCATCCTCCTTTCCACGTTTCGTTCGTTCCTTTCTCGGTCGGGCCTCTGTGCGTTCACTGCAGCGAAGGTCGGACGGCGGTGGAAGGGGGAAGGGGAAGGGTGGAGGGAAGGGAGGAGGGGGAAGGAGAGGGAGGAGGGAAGGCGTCGTTCATGCGTGCGGCATCCAGCGAATCCTGGAACATTAACCCTTTTTTGTGGCGAATTTGGCTCCGCTTGGCTGCCCTTCCGTGCCCATCTTGTAAGCTAAATTTCGTGCTATTTAGCTTTTCCGAGCTATCGAGATTCGCAGCGCGATCGAGAGTCGGCGGTGGCACCGACCGTTCCTCGAAAAACCGGGTGAGTCTCGAAAACAGCGATCGCGTCGGGGTTTTAAAATCGACTTAAACTCGAACTTAGCTCGACTCGAAGGGTCGTGTCTCTCCGTGACTTCGGTCTCTTGGAATGCGATGTTTCCAACGGTCGGAGTGCTGCACGTAGCGTGCGTGCACGAGCAGAAATTGACACCAAAATAAAAGAGAAGTAACGTAAAGATTCACGGACAAAACGTGGATTTGGGACGTGCACGGCCCGCTGTGCGCGCCGTCGACACGTATCGAAAAAAAAAAGGTTCATCTCGTGTTTCGTGGACGGCCTCTGACGAAAACGTTCGGATTCATTTTTCGTGACACGATTTCACTCGCTTTCGTCCCTCTCTCACAGCCGAGACTTAAATGCAAAAACTTGCGCCAGTGGGTCGACTGAAGAACGCATCGATCGCGATTGCACGGACTGCAGCGCACGCAGTCCGTGAAGATTCGGCCAAGGTCGAGTTTCTCCTAACTGGGGAACCGGAAAGATATTTCGGGAATGGGATCGCCTCGAAACCATCCTCTCTCTCTTCTTCCACGACGGAAGAGAAACCGTATCGCGATCGTGCATGGCCGCACGTTTCGTATCGAGTGCTCGGAGGGCACAATCGAGGCGCGAGTGAACCAGCAAACGACGGATCTCGGTCCTTGAGTCCGGATTAAGTCCACTCGGGCGACTTCTAGGAAGGCGTCGGGGTCTCCCCGGGCGGTGGGCGTCACCGCCCCTGGAGACGGAGAGCACGCTTCACCGAGTAATTCATTTTTAAAAATGGTTCTCGGTGCGGCGCCGTGGCGGCGGTATGACGAAAGACGGTGTCCTACGGTTTTCGTAACGAAAAATGTAGAAGGGGTCGGTACGATCATCGCGAGAACCGAATACCGCGGTACGATGGGAAATATCGGCATACCGCAACGCCCTAGCGAGGACCACGTTCGGCGAGGAGCAATGTCCGACGCGAACGACGATACCGTAGATTCATGGATTCCATCATTCCTTTCCGAAGCCGAAGTCTCGACCGGGCGGAGATCCTCGGGAGCATCTCGGGCAACCCACTCCAAGGAGCATCTCGAGCAACCCACTCCAAGGAGCATCCCCGGCAACCCACTCCAAAGAGCATCCCCGGCAACCCACTCCAAGGACTCGAGGTGGAATACCGCGAGTCGTAAGGCTTCGCGAGGCCTGCCGGTCGTTTTGGATCGAAAACTCTCGTAAGAAGTCTCTCAGGCTGCAAGGGGGTTCCGAATCCGCGTAGTTGCGGTCAAATGCGGAAGGGTTTCGTCACCTTGGAAATGCTTGGATTCGAAATGGAAAACCTTGGATTCGGCGGTCCGTCGGAGATCACGCAAGACTGCGAAAGTCCTGAAAATGCAACTACCATCTCTTTTCCGTATCGCACATCGCTCGGGAACCGGAACCCGAGGTACTCGAACTTCTCCGCCCGAAAACCAAATCTGTATCGTTCTCCGATGGGCAATCCGACGACTCCGAGAGCTCTTTCTTCCGCATAGAGGTTCGCCGTACCCCGTTTGAGGACGATTACCCAACGGAGCGGAATCGGTCCCTACGCCCGGATTTCACCAGCGCTGGGAGATGATAGCCGTCGCTTTAACTTCCTCTGCGGTGAGACTATTCTCTGCTTCGAGTCCGGTACATCAGAGTCCGCTGCGAGTGGGTTTAAGGGCATCACGTCGTGCTCCTTCTACCTTCCGAATATTTCCTCTTCGGCATCCGTGTCGTCTGAGTCTTCGAACGGTTTGCTCGAACACCCCGGCAGGCCCGTAAACGTGTTCCGTACCTTCGGCGAATTTTTTCCATGCCGCTCGTTCCGCTCCGGCCACGGCTCGAGCGGCAGATACTCGCGTCTCTCTGCGACTCCTCCTCGAAGGGGTCCACCGACACATCGCGCGGTATCGGCTGCCTCGTCGTCGGCAACGGTCGGCCGTACCTCTGGTGTCCACCCGGGTGTCCGCCTCGTGTCATCGCGGGACAACCATTCGCTTTTAGCCACGCACTTTGGCTTCTGCAGTCGATCGGAACGAACCCCATTCGGTTCGCACCGTACCGTGTGCCCACGTGCGAATACGATACCTTTGGAAGAGGCGTGCGTGTGTGAATCCGATGGAAAATCCTTTTCCAGCCTTTCGTTCTCGCGACCGATCGCGACCGCAATCGCTACGATAAGATATCCTCTTGCGATACCTTGTTGGGTGCCGTCGAGGCTTCGTCTCACTCTCTTCTCGTTTCACGTGGATGGGCCGTTCGCTTCCCCGTTGCGAATTTGGCCCAACGAACTCCACCGAATTCCGATGAGTCTTGCTCACTCTGTCCCGCCTCACCTCGTACTGTAGCTTCATCGCCTCGAAGAAATCCAAAAGAACACGATATCCGATTCTACGTTTTAGTCCTCACGTGTACCCCGTTCGATAACTATCTATTGCCCACACGAGACGATACCTGGAGGTAATGTAAATGTAATTCGGAGATCGCGAGGTTGGAAATCTATCTTACGAGAATGAAACAGAAAATGCCCGTTTCCAGAACGAGAGCCACCCCAATTACCTGGTCAAAGTACACTTTTCGGTCATGATCGAAATATCATAATAACTCGATCTGGGTCTAAGTATCGAATCGGATAACTCGATCATCATAACTTCGATGATAACTGACGTCTGTCTTCAGTCGTCAAAGATGGCTCCTTACTAAACTTCAATTATCCCATGTGTCTTTCACGTGGACAGTTGCTCCATTGTATATTTCTAACTTTACCACCTCGACTGTTTGGAGACATAGCGCAGCAGTTACCGACGGAGATCTCGTGTCTTGTGAAAAAGGATTGGAAAATGGAAGAGATTTGTGATGGTTCTGGGCCTTGTGTAAGGCGTTTTTACTCGATCGGTGAAACAACAGCTCTTATTAGAATAAGGGGTGACAAGCGTACTCAAGCATTGTTCGAAACTGGAAAAGTTATGATGATCGAGCTATCAGTTATTTGGGCCTAAATATGGTTTTCGATCATGATTGAAAAGTATACTTAGACCGGGTAAATGACAGTGGAGTCTGGAAACCGTTTAGTCTGCCGTTTCTTCGTCCACGTGCTTGCGGTCGGGAAATCTGGATGGGACTCGAGAGTTGCAATTGCCAATTTTTCCTTGATATGATTTTTCCTTACTGGTAGTTGCCATGCATTCGGAAGTGAGCCTCGACGCGGGAGCTGAAAGCAGAATCCACTCGCACGGAAAAGTGGCCTGGAAAAGAGGCCTGGAAATGGAAGGAAGACGAGTAAGGCGATGGTAAATTATTTTTTTTCAGACTCTGATTCTGGATGTGGATGGGACCGAGAGATTGTTAACCATCGCGAGAAAGAAAATAGAGCCCGAAATGGATCCTTGCGAGACTCCCTACCCCGTCTGTTTGCATCATTCTCGGAATCTAGGTACTATGCACAGTAGACCAAAAACAGCAAAATTCGCATCACGAATCTGCATAGAATCGTCCTCGGTACACCGGAGTTGCGTCTAAAACGTAATCGGCACGACTGATTGCAGAGGATTTCGTGCGCTGCGACCTGGCAAAGATGAAGGGACGACCGATCGCATCACAGAGCCGTCATTCGGTACATCGAGTATCGAGGGTGCAAATCCGCGCGATATCCATCGAGCCCCGGCCGGAATGGGTCGATGTCGTCATCACGGACGAACCCGTTTCGAAGATGCACGAGGAGGTTAGTGCAAACGGATGCGCGTCTCTGGGTGTCACAGCCGCAGAAGTGGTGATTGGCCACGGGTATGCGCAGGCAATTGCCCGTGATCGACTGCAGTACCGTTTAACGGGTGCCAAATGGATATCGAAGTGCCCGAGCGAAGACCACGAAAACGTCCACGAGTGGTCTGGCGTTTGTCTCTTGCGTCTGCAAGACCGTACCTAAGGGTGCCTTTCGACCGGAATGGTGTCACGCGATGAAACCCGGTGTCGTCATCTAGAGCAGCGTTTCCCAAACGGTGTGCCGTCAGTAAGGCTTAGGTGTGCCGTGAGATTTGAGAGTTGACAAATAAAAACTACAAACCTAAAGCTAAAAAGAACTTAAAAACAAGAGGGAAAGCCATCTCTCAGTGGAAAACGAGCTTAGAGTTGCACTATCACGCCTCGTATCAAACTGCTGTGTTCAGCGAAGCAAGCACAAGCTTCCCATTGAAAGTAAGTATATTGCTGGGTGTGCCGTGGATAGTTCAAGTGTCCTTATGTGTGCCGCAAATATAAAAAGATTGGGAACCACTGATCTACAGGGTTAGTCAAAAGTCCTGCTCACCCTTTGAACGTGAGTAACTTATCGCTTGATCTCATCGAGATGCTATTTTTAACATTCGAAAGACTAGACAATTCTGTATCGAGTGAAGGATTTTCGCAATATTTTGCTAATGGTATCATTCGGAAATTAACTTGCTATCGGAGGGTTATACAAAGGCATTAGCGTGTGAAAACACCCTTGTGGTACCGCATCCAATTCGAGATTCTGTTCGAGAGTCTGTTCGAGTATGAGAGTTATTGTGCCTTGGCTGTGATCGATTCCAATTTATGGAGGATTGAGGAAAATGGCTTAAAAACGATTGACCAATGATAAGCGAGTTGCAAAAGTTCGGTTTTACTCCGAATGCGACGGAAACCGCTTTACAATTCAGGAAGAAATTGGAGAAACCGTCAGCCGAAAGCTTTTTGTCCGTATCGACTCACATTTTGACAGGACAGGAAAGACAGGAAGAGTAGGAGACCTTCCCCGATCTGGACACCCTCTGACAGTCGAACAGAAAATTAGACGCAGTGATGCACGCATGCTTTGCTTGCCAATGCTTTTATACGACCCAAGAATAGGAATTTAATTTCCATTGGAAAAATAATGCAAAAATCCTTCCTCATACGTAGAATTGTCTTGCCTTTCGAATGGTGAAAACTGCAACTCCATGAGATCAATTGTTGAGAAGTTATTAACGTTCAAGAGGTGGGCAGGACTTTTGACTCACCCTGTAGAGCCCGAGTCGAAACGTGGGGGCATGCAACGGAGGCGTCCTCGCTGTTCCCCACAGAAAGAATTGCGAGGAACCACTTCGGCAAGAAAAGCCTCGGTGACCATGTTCTTCCACCGTCGGGGACCGCTCCTGCCGGATTTCCGACCCCACAGGGAAACGGTGGCGTTGCGCATTCGACTCGGTCGTGCCACAAAGAGCGAAAGCATTGGACGACGAGCAAGAGCCCTGGACGAAGAACCATCGACGAAGGGCAAGGTCCTTCTTCGCTCGGACTTGGGACCTCAAGCCGTTATTGCGACAGTGGCCATCATTGAAAACTTGAGTTCGGAGATCCATGACCGTCCTCCGTGCAGCTCAGATGCATCACCAGGCGACCTGTGACCAGTCATCGTGCGATTTCCACCCATTCAGTCCCACGAAGAGGACTCGGACGGCGACGTGGCTTGAGGCAGTGAGAAAACGAAGCCACCGGAAGCCGACGTCGTGACAAGACAGTGACAATACAAATGTTTTCGATACAAACAAAACCGGTCGAGCGGTGAGACGAGTGTCTCCACGCACGGAGAATGTATATTCAATAAACGCTGCACGCCTGGCCGATGAAACTAATTTTTTTTTTCATCCGAGCTGCCATAGTATTTTAGAAGATCCTCACTGAATTTTGACGATGTCAGAAAAATGACTGGAACCATTTCGGTGGAGTCCCGACGATACCATATCGCGTCTAAAAGTTTAACGAGAATCGTGCGTCACATGCATAGGCTTTCTCGATTCGATCGCATTCGCTTTCTTCCGTCGAGCCGGGAAAACGCCTTCTTTCCAAAATCTAAAACTGTGAGGATTACGTGGACTCCGCGCGAAAGTCGTGGAACCAGCACGGGTGCGTGCGAAGTCTCGTCGGTTTGGGATCACGAGATCATTAAATTCTCGTCGAGTGAATGGAGCCGTCAATCCGCATTCGTAAGGCGATGAAGTCTCTGCGTGGAGTCCTTTCCCCGACTTCATCGGCGATTCCAGATGCTTTTAGGCATCTGGAAAAGCTCCAGAATGCTCCAGGAAATGCTCCTCTTCGCAGAAAGCTCTCCAATTTTTAAAGCCATTTTCGAAGATTCCTATGGTGTATCTTAGTTCCACGATTATATTAGATAATCCAACGAAATTAACATCGGGAAGCGATCGCGAGATGAAATCTAGAACAGATACCAAGCCTGCACGAAGATGGAATCCGGTCGGAAAGCCCACGAGAAGCAGAGATTTGAGTTTTCGACCCGAGACGAAAGCTCTTCGCGGCCCCCATTCCACGTCGTTGCATTATTCCGCGTTATTACATTTAGGATCCTTGATTGCGGAGCATTCCACAATATCACCCCGCCCAGCATTTCTCGAATGACCACGTACGTGGAGGCAAGGGAGCGTCATTTTCCCAGACATTCATTTTTAGCGAAAAGAATTGCAATTGTATTAGCAATTAAAACAGGTTGAAATATGTTCTTTTTAACCATTCAGAACAAGGTTCAACCTGAATCGAGCATAACTCTATTTTATGTACTTTTTTTTATAGGTATACAGGCGTTCTCACTTCGACACCATAATTCTCTATGATCAGATACTTCCTTTAAATTAAGCGAATTATCTTGCCCGTTTGAATAGTACGATTGGGGCCAGAACACTTTCCATAGCCACAGTTTTTCGTCGCATTGGCACGTTGAAGGGGGGAAGAACCAGCATCGAAAATGATTCCCGCGGTGTGCGACCTATAATCGCTTTCATAGAAGAAAACATCCAGAAAGTGATTAAGAGTGGAAGCTATGATTGAAGAAGACCGAATTTGCACACGCCATGATGTCGAGGTGAACCCGAGCATCGGGGGGCGTCGCAGAAATCCCATATAGATTTCTTCGTCAGAAAAATCTGTTGGCATTAGGTTCTCTACGACTTGTCGGCCGAGAAGTCTGCTCGAGCGGAATCTCGCGAGTATGCGCTCCAAACTTTTCGGGAACGATCAAAACGAATTCTCGACATCGTCAGCGAAGACGAGTCGCGGATTCACCAGTACGACCTGTGGTGACCTGCAGTTTGGGTGTTCCTTGGGGATGACGTGCCCACCGAGGCGAAGAGGGGAAGAGCACGCTTCCTGCATTCTCTGTCGTCGGTGGTCGTGCGTCGGCACTTTTTTATCAGAGGGCAGAAGAACGGCGAATGTCAAACACCGTCTGCCTGTCGAAGTCTTCAAAAAGTGCCACGCGTCAGCGAGGGCCGTGCCCCACCTGAAAGAAACTCTCGTTCGCCCGATCCGCTCTAAAGTCCCGATTGGGTTCGCTTCCGTGCTCGAGAGTCGAAGATTCGTTGCGAGGGAAGCGGTTCGCAAGTCCAGAAGATTTGCTTCGTCGCTAGAAGAGGCAGCATATTCCGAGGTGACTAAGGAGGATTTCGTGAGGTGGCCACAAGGGATGGAGTACTCTGAAAAGTCCTCGATCTTCAAATTAAATTTCATCGACTCTCCCACGTACATTTTAAATGCTTTCCGAATGACCCTCGTATTTAAAAGCCGTTTCACGGTTGAGAAACCGTCGCCGAAACGATCGAGACGCGAGCTCGAAATCGCTCGATTACCGCCCGTAATTCTTCTTTAATGCCGTGAACGTTTCACATAACCATACATAACGACCGGCGATCCGGTTTAGCTTCTCGTTCCTCCGGGTGTCCCTGCGGTTCGCTCGGATCCACGGATAACCGTCGGTTATCGTCCGTAAATTCGAAGTCTCTCGGTGTGCAAGCCACTACGGATTCTTCAGAGATAATATTTTTGCACGACCATCGCGGCTGGATGGGACGATCACTCCGTGCGAATCAGTTTTCTTCTCAACCGCGGAAACAGTCGTGGAATCGCGGTTTCAGTTCCACGATAGTGGAGACTCAAATTTCAGTTCTGGCAAATCCTCCAGAGGCTTGGCTCATTGAGGGACCGGGTCTCCTCTCGTTCTTGCTGACATCGTTCGACGTTGCTTTCTCTCGCTTCGGTGCCTTCGCAGCACGTCAGCATGTCATCTGCTTTTTTTTTTTACAGCTTTAATTTCAGAGTTTTTGACACATTGTTTTAGGTGACCTTTTCGCGCAACGGAGAGACTCTGACCCCGGTGAAAGCAATTTTACTCCTCTTCGCGATTGCGCTCTCGCTCGACGACGCGGCGGTCATCGCAGAAGCTTCAAACCGGATTGGGCCGATGCAGTTTCGCCTCGAACATCCAAAAGCAGCTCGCGGCACGAGACGGGGGCTCCCTTGACTTCCGCATCCGCCTCGAGGAATCCGGCGCGGACGCGACGAGAATGCGAAACGAAGGGACGAAGCGTCGCCGTCTCGCCGGACCGCCTCGAGACTCGGTTTCGCTCGAGCGACCCCGAATTCCGGTAATATCTCCCTGGGAATCACGTACTAAAGTTTCTCGTAAATTCCGAAGGTGGACGTCTGCGCCTCTCCACGACTCGGGAGACATCCATCCGGCCACCCATCCATCCATCCATGCAGACATCCATCCTGACGTCCATCCGAACATCCATTTCCTACTTATCTCCTGCTTAGAGGACGTGCCCCCTTCGACGTCCCAAATTGAGCCTGCAGGGGACTAAATCGTCCGATCGTTCGGGTGGAACCGAAGCTCCCAAAGCGGATGGAAACCTTTCATGAGTTTCTTAACAGGACGAGGTTCGTTCTCTTTGGTTTCCCATCCCGGGAGACGCGAGACGACAACGCGTCATCCGTTCGTCCGTCCCCGCCGCTGTTCATTCTCACTGGGGCAGGGTGCCCTAAGTGCGGCCTACGGAGTGTTCGTGTGGGTCCAAGAGGCAATCCGGAAAAAAAAATGGAGGAGAGAAAAGACAGTGGCACACAGGGAGGAGTGACCGGGGTCACTGCTCCAAGCATCATTCAATCATATATCAAAAGGGCACCAGTTTATTTTAAATATTTCCTTCTGATACTAAGCGAAGCCCTGGGTTTTCTGCATAATACATTGCGGCTCAGCGAGAAAACCTTCTGCCAAGTTTTACAAATTTCACTCGCTACTTCTAATGTAATCGATTTTCGAAGCTAAAGTAAGAAAAATCTCAGTGAAGGGGAATTCCCCAGCCGGTCCTTCCCAGGTGTTTCACTTTCCTAGGGACTTTACTTTGACACGCTCCAACATGGTTGAGCGCAAGCGGCAGACAGACAACTTGGTCTTTCGTCGATTCCTCTCGAGTAAATGCGATTTCTTTGCATTTTTTTTAAATGAAAGAGGAAATAAATTTAAAATATATTTATACTGTATAAATCCTACAAACACCGAATGAATGTCATGTTCTTTTGCACATGACATCTCAGATGAATGGTAAATGAATCTACAGAAAATATCTTAAAGAAATCAATGATGTCATTGTGTGCAAACCATTTTTAAAAGGCTTTTCCCTTTCTTCAACCCCTCCCACTCCTCCTCTACGGGACTCACTAACGTTTAGGCCTAGGCCTAATCCAAGGACTGTCACCAAGTCAGCCCTTAGTCTCCCTATTATCCTTCAAAAAAGAATCTCAACTCACGACTTACCTGCTCAATTAAGCCTGTAAGGGTCAACCTTGAGGTTTTCGAGACGCCTCCTTGAGAATGAGTAACGTTATGGGCCTATTCTGACTTTCACGAACCATTTCAGAGAGGACGTGTAACGTTTAGTCTTCCGTGGAGAGTTTGCCTCCGCGTTCCGCGCCATTCTGTTCATTCAGTGATGACCAATCATGACATCTCCATATCAACCGCATCGATCGGCTACTGATAACCGTTTCGATCTCAGCTCATCCCATGAACTCAGCACAAGAACGTATCCTTCATTAAATAAATAAATAAATAAAACATAAGATCCAGGGACCGATGCGAAAGCAGTCATGAATCATGTCGTGAATCCAGGCATAATTCCAGCATGATATCCGGCAACCTTGGAGGGCGAGACTCCAGCCCTCACGCTAAGCCGAAATCAACGACGGCTAATTTCATTTTTCATAGCGAAATGGCGCATCGCAAACAGCAAAAAGGGTACTTTTCGTGATCTATAAGGTAATATCATTCCTTTGCTGGGGTTATCTCCTCCGGAAACCCCAAGGAATGGCTACCCGAGGGGGAGAGTAAAAAAATACCAAAATGAAATAGACATCTTGAAAAAACGAGATGGAGAGTTTGCAACCCCGGAGGAAATGGAGAGTCATGTTTTCTGGAGCGACTGAGTTCAAAAGGTAAGAAGCATGTCCGATTTCGTTCCTCTGAGGAGATTAAAATTTTTTAACGGGTTGAAGAGTGGGAAGTGACGTTACCGAAGCCCATTCCTTTAAAATGCAACGGAAACCGTAATAAAACGAGATAAGAGACATGGAAAAGCAATTTTCGAATGGGACCGCCAGTCACCTGCGTTCTGCAGTCTTCCATGTCACGTAGTAGGCCATGGAGTGCATGGACCAACCACAACTTTATTCATTATTATATGTTTCCTTCAGGAATCCCTTTATTGATGATTTGATTTTTTATTTATACTTCATTTTTCTGCAGCTAAGTTTGAACACCCACGTAATAGGAATTATTGGAAGCCATAAGGCTTCGATGGTCATCATCTTAGTCACACTCATACCTACTCATATTGTGCTGCCGGACGCAGATAATGAAGTATCTGAGTTGTACCATTAAGGTGTGATGAGCGAATTACAATCCTATTCCGGCTTAACTGTCCGAAAATTGGTAGTTTTACCCTATATATAGTTAAATTTCAATCCATGAAAATTAGTCACATGTTCATATCTATTGTTCCTAGTTGCTGATCGGCCACGAAAGATTTTCTTTGTAACTTTTCTCATGAACTCCATCTTTCCCTGTAGCTCATGGAGTTGATGCAGAAAAGGAATATAAAAAATATGAGATGTATTCAGGAGGGAAAAAAGGAAGTGAGGGAAGAAAAAAAAAAAAGATGCGGAAGCGGTATGGGATGTCGTACGTGGTGGTGATAGGTCCAGATGGGTCTCCAGTGGGACCTGCTTTGGATCAGGCCATCCAGAGTGGCCCGACCCAAGCCTATTGCCTCATTTCACCTCTCCCAGGTCGAAGGAGGCTTCATTCTGGTTTCAGTGATGCGTCGATGTTGCACCCTCTCAGTAGATGCATACCTTGAATCGGCCTTTGTGCCAGAGGTGTCGAGCAGCCGCGTGTACAGACGTGCAGTACTCCGATGTTACTCCTCGAGTCCAGACTCCTTTCTTACCATCTGGATGACCTGGCCACAGCAATTCTAACTTGACTATGCCTGGTGAGTTACATTTTCTCCTCTTCGTGCATTTATGTTGTTAGGCTATGTATTCATAAGCTCCAGTTATTTATCATTATTCAGCATTATGCAGTGGGTAAATTCCGCAGAGCAATGCTGACATACTCTCGGACGACGATCAGGGATCGACGTGCCTACGCGAGGCATGGGGGTCGTCGATCGGGATCTCTGTGCACGGCGAGGAGAATCATTTTCAACAGCAATCATGCTGAAACCGACGACGAAACACGAAAGTATCTCTTCTGAATGTGGTACTCAGGCCTTCCTGCGATGATGTCGAAGCAATGAAGAGTGAGCGATAAGAGCCATTTATGAACCGAAGAAACGGTCCAGCTTTCCTGGCCCCTCCACGGCCGGGAAGAGACGAAGAGGAACGTACAAATGCATGTAAAAATGAAACGAAATTTCCACTTGACGGGTTTTCCAGTGAATCAAAATTTTCGAGCTACGCAGTCCGATCCCCAATGCTTCGTCCTTCGGATTTTAGTCATCAATGAAGCGATGGAATGAGAAAGGAATTCATTGAGAGCGACCAGCATCGCAGTCGATGCTCTCATCTCGATGTGGATGCTGGACAAACGAAAGATTCGGAAACATCCCGCTTCGATCGATCTTCGAAAGAAAAAGTTATTCTGTATTCTGTTCCCATCGTGAACCCATGCATAGTGGCACAGATCATATGTTTTAGCTCGATTGTAGATGTATCCTAGAATCACATTAGGGATTTTCCACTGACTGATGATCATGACTTGGGTCCTAACTGGAAGTCGACAGCAACAAGAAGAGAGGAAGGAACTGCCCCTGAGGTAATAAAAAAAAAGTGGCATTGGATGGAACAACAAAACTGTCCTTTTTTTCTGCTCTGAAATGAACTTTAGGACAGAAAAAATGCATTTCGGGCTCAAAATTCTGGCGCTTTCATGCTTTCATCGGACGCGAACGAAGGTGTTCCTGCGTTTTTATCGAGGCCATCATCTGTCCCTTCGACCGTTGTCACTCCGACAGAAAGAATATTCCAAAGATGTGGATTATACTACGAATTTTATTAAATAAAGACAAGAATACATTTTCTCGGTACACGCACCAGGCATGAATGTGTGAGCCAAACCTGAGCTGTTTTGCGTGTTTCTCTATCAACCATATCGAAAAGGAAAAAGGACCATGCCAACTGTTGAAACGGAGGTTGCCTAGAGATCACTCATTGCATTTGTGGAGAAATAATCTTGCTTGCCTCGTGTCCGAGTTCGAGTCCAGATGAATCGTGCGAGTCGCCTCGGGAGATGGCTAAGCCGAAAGGCTGCGGGATTGTTCGGCTGCTGCCGCCGACAGCGATCGGAATCCATCTGTCCCGTGACCTGTCACGTGAGTGGCGACTTCCGAGCACTTCCCCTTAACCCCTTTAGACCCGGTGTACATTTTCATGTACAAAAACTTTTATATTTTTCTTCAATAAAATATCTATGTCTGAAACCATTTTCACATTTATATGTACATTAAATGCCTAGTTTATTATTAAATTTAAAAATTTTGAAAATCCTTTAAATGTTCTCTTTACACATCATAATACCATATTATTAAGGTAAATAAATTTGAGTTATTAGAAATAATTAAGATCTGAAGGGGTTAAAGTTGCACTTTTCATGCCGTTCTCCATGTATCTTTTGGTCGCATATAAATCCAGGCGGGGAGGCGGTAGAGTCCATTGTTACGGCATTATCCCGGAAGCCAGCACAGATATAGTAAGAATTATCCCACCCTATAAGTTGAATCGTTGAAAGACAAAAAATGAAATGAGCACGAAGTTGCCTACCCATCGACGATTTCACGACTCGCCAGACAGAGAATTGAGCATGCCAGCACTCTTGGTTTCACTTTTTTGTATGGGAGAATAGCACTCCCACAAAAAAAAACTCCCTCTTTCTCACTTGTATATTGTATCATGACCGGAAATTAATATCCTCAAAGGTAGAAAATACGGCAGAAAGTTCGGGCTTCATCCTATTTTAATCACAGGAACGAGTTTTTCCCTTTGACTCTGCTTGTAGAAAGCAGATAATTTACCTGTCGACAGAAAACTACCCTCAACCGCCCGAAATCGATTCCCAGACTAATGGACAAATGAAAGAAGGAATATTTCATTATTCTGTCACGGATATCAAACGTATTGAATGTGTGGGAATTTTGTTTAACATTAGCTCGATCCCTTCTGAATGGCAGCAATTTTCTTCATCTGTAAGACAGCTGCACTTATTCCATTTCTTTCTTATCGTCATCGGAAATGGAAACATTCTGAACGAGCAAATAAGCATCGCATTCGCGAATGAAGCGTGAGACAAAAATACGGAGGTATTAATCGATTCAGATCGACTTCTCTTTCGTAGCTAACGTTCAGAGGTCCCAGTCAAAGAGTGAGAAAAATGATCATTCGAGTAAATGCTTAATTTTCCTTAGGAAAATTAAGCATTTACAATTTACTCTAACAATTTACTCTAAGCAACAACTTTTGAAACATTACTGTTTCAAAAGTTGTTGCTTAACTTTCAGCAATATAGTCCTAAGTCGATCCCAAACATCTGCAACTTACTGAAATTCCTATCAGCGGATACCAAGGATTTAATTATCTCGAACCAGCTCTGAAAATGTGTTGAAATACACTGTGTATAGGCTATAACCATCTAAGTTCGGACACCATAAATTAAATTGTTTTAAATTAAAGCATTTGCAAGTTCACTCTCAGAAACAGCTCATCCAAGCTGCAAAGAACTGTGTCGGAGGGAGAGCTAACTATTGCTTAGATAGCTTAGTTTTGTAACGATGTATGTGATAGCTTTTTTGAGGCACTCCACAGCAAAAAAGAACTTGAGGGGGCCATGGAAGGTCGGACAAACTGCAAGTGCGAAATATGCTTAAAGAAGGTGATGCAAATTAGCAACGTTTCAGATTTTTTCTTAAGTCTTATTGATGTGACAGTGAAGCATAAGGAAAGTTCCAATAAATATGAATTACGGATCTTCGTGTCAAGGCAGTAGCTTAAAAATTCCATACCAGGAAAAAAAATATTATGATGCATGTATGTACCTAAGGAAAAATTGCAGGAATGACCATTGGTGGCTCTGACTGCAAGAAGGATTACTGCCAATGGAAGTGATGAATTTTGAAGGCCATTGAGCTATCTATTGAGCAACTGAGTCTTTCTGATCAGATAAGTAGGAAGGGCATTACATTGTCGGAAAACCTTTCTCAAGCACGATGGCTATAATCCTCCCATAGTTTTCGTAATATGTTCATCTTTCATACTGCATAACATTTGGGCAAATACCTAACCTCTCCTAATTTTCCTCTTGAAGAGTATGAACTTCATTTTATAAAAATCATTTTATTCATTGACTATTAGTTAAGGTTTTCACGTTTCCATCTGTTCGCATATGTTCACTAATACGATTCACTGATAAGATATAATGATAATAATAAAAATAAGACGGACGATATCCGTCTGTGTGTCTTTGCATTAGATGAACGAACGTGGATTTTATTTCCTTTCGATGCAGCGAAAGGGTTAATTAGAAGCAATTGAGGTGATTTTGAACTGGAGAATTTTCGTAATCCAGGAGTCAGGGTTAAATCGGAATATCTTTTGATTGCAATGTCCTCTAAGGCAACTCTGAACCAGCAACTTCATCCAATACTAAATACACGGTTCCATTGAAGATTTTGGATCATGTATGACTAGTTTGAAGGAGTTAGTCGCTTATGGAAATATTAATAATTGGATAAGAATAATACGTATACAATTGGTTTAAGGGCCATAGTATTTGGATTAAAAACAACGCACAAGCGTAGCATGTTTGGGTTCGAACAGGTTGAAGAGTGTCGGTGACTCAAAGCATGTAATATTGGCTTATATAGAGGCACCAAGCACCAAGGAGAGTGCATCAGACTTGCTTCAAAAGCTCAGTAGGTACTGAGGTGCCAAGTAGGGGCCAGTGTGGGTCAACATTTTCGAGCCGGTTCGAACAAGGAAATTGTTTGCAATGTCAAATTGTGAGTCTAAAAGCAATAGATTACCCAAGGGACATGAACAAGGATGATCATTGGAAAAGGAGTTTCGCCATTACTAGGGACGTTCAAAAAGTTTCCAGATCGAAGAACTTTCAATGTTAGCACACCATTATTAACTTTCTCATTGGAAGATAGAGGTCTTTCGCGGTGATTGACAAAATTTCATAGCGAACTCAGTTACAACGTCATCGAAGGGACCAGGGAAAAATCGTCGTTATAACCGAGGTTGCCTTTATTGACATTCCGTTTTCCCGTTTTCAAAATGGATGCTACAGTATATAGCGTTACAACTCCAGTGTACATCGGTCATGCCGCACTAGCTTCAGTTTCAGGATTGACCCACTAATCGTGATGTTTGCACTTCTTTGGACATTGAACTACTTTATACTTCAGCAAGGCCTCGTCGATGTCATCTCGACAGATCTACGAAGTTTCTTGTTTTATGACATCTTCTCATTAGCAGGGATAAAGCTGTCACGATTTTCTCAAATTGTGGAAACAGATGAACAGATCTCCTGTACTTCGACCACTTTCTATTCAAATAATCTTGCATACTTTCCTTTCAATCGTGAAGACTTGCCTCTTTCTCTTTCCACTGGCCATGTTGTCAACGAGAAATGCAAATGGCAACAGACGATACAATGACCATTTTAGTTATTGGGGATTATCCCTCCTCAGCCTCCTCCACCCACACGAATCTCAAGGAATGCCGATTCCAGGAAAGATAAAGTTATGGCTTGCCAGCGCTAATTTTTCCGATGATAGAAATTCGAATTAAGAATGACGAATTAGGGACATCAACGTTGTCGATTTCGTCAATGGGACCTTGAATGGACTTCTTTATAACCGAGATTCTCGCTATACCCGACCTCGGTAAAATTTAACATGCCTTTTGGGCTCCACGCCGGGCTTTTCGTCGTTATAACCGAGTTCGACTGCATTTGTTAACGATTGACAGGTTCTATTAATTTTCCTAAACGGGCTACCAAAGGGTCTCCTGGAGGGGTGTTACAATCGGGACGAATTACTGGACAACTAGCGTTGTCTAGTTGTAGCTAGTTTCAAATATTCACACTGAAAAAACCTGCCATTGGGTTAACAATTTGTGCCTGAAAACATGCCAGTGAAAGGGTTAAAGAGGCAGTGTGAGCGATGTCGGACAGCGTCCGACATAGGACCGTAAAGGGTTAATAATCCTTCGGCTGACCCTGTCGTAGAACACTGAAAGACATCAATGTTCCCATGAGAGAAGTATGAAGTGTTTTACCACTGGAAATGCTTCAGGGCAGAAACTTTTTGAACGCCCCTCGTATTACGAGGGTGGTTCACTATTCGTAGGAAGAAACTCTTCCGTCAGTCAAAATTAGTAACTCAATTCGCTTGATGTTCGCGCTGTTGAACGAAGTGACCGATCTTGCAGCATGTGGTTCATTCTGTACGCTTTCACACCCATCTTTAAATTATTTGCATTAGTCAAATACGGAGGTTCTTGGCAGGCAGTCATCACCATACTGTGCAAGCAATTGTCAATAAATTTCTATAGGTGTGATGTTTTTGTTGATCAGAAATTTCATTATTATTCGCTGTTCCACCTTCTTTGTTACCTCAATTGCCGCCGTCTTGATTTTCAGCACTTGTAGTAAAGCAGGAAACACGCGATTGTTGGTATGGGTTAACAACACTATGAAGACAAATTCGCCGCAAAATTAATCATCTACATGCATTATTCTGCCTTTTATAAACTAAGTACAGGTAATAGTTGAACCACACTCGTATAAGGATATCCAGTGCATGCACCTCTATCCATCGCATGTCCAATGCTCACCTGATATCTCGTCTTAACCTAGCTCGGATCACCACATCTCTTGTCTTGCCCCACCCAGGTACTTAGCATAATACCCCTAGCCTCGCTCTATTTCGTCACCGAGCAACCCAAATCTCTCTTACTTCACTTGTTGCCCACTGTCCCTCGACCCGCCATGCCTTCCCGCTTCCCGTGCCTTGTCTCTAGGCTCCCTTCGTCTTGTCCTTGCGACCCATCCTTCTCGTCCTCTAGCCACTGTCATCACGATACACTCCATGTTTCTCGCTTCGAGACTCGGTGCTCCGTGACCCCCCTATCTGTTTTTCCTTGTCACGTGGCGACCCATGACCCTGACCTCGCCCATGAGGCTGGGCCTGCCCTGCCTTGTTCTGCCTTCTTATCAACTACTGCGCCCCTTTCCCCCGCCTCACCTCGCCTCGCCGCATGGCCCTCCTTACCCCTTGTAGCCCCGGGTCGTCGCAAAACATCGCAAACCTCTCCCGTATCCCGAAGTGCCCATATCCCCCACCTTACACTGTGCCTCGCCCCTCATTGTCCCTCATTCTCAGCCTTGCTACTTGGTGTTACGTACCCTCGCCTTGCCTTGCCTAGCCATTTTGCGCCTCCTATCCCTCAAATTCCTGTCTTCCTGCTTCTAAGGCATATTTTCATCGTGTCAATTTCAGGTCGACTGCCATCACCTTTATTATCCTCTCAATGTGTATAGTGCAAGTATTTTCGAATTTCCAAATCATCATGGAGACGGTGAGAAACGCTTCTAACAATATTAACCGATGATTCTTTAAGGTCAGCGACAATGATGGCAGCCAGCCTAAAAAGTCAGTGAAATCATGAGTATATTTTCCAACTGAATACATTTTTTGTTCTCCAGAAGCAAAGCGCCTCCATTATTTTCTCTTCTTCGCCGACCGACACGATCGATGTCGGTCGGTGGTCGCGGAAGTGACTCGGACCTACCGAGCGACTTGCCGAAGAAAAATGCCAAAGAGCCGCATGGCGCTGCGAAACTTACAAGAAATCAAAAACGTTCGAGTCGCATTTCGACCATGGTGTTCGATACATTTGGAACGTGGACTTTATCGAGGGGAAAAAACGAAGCTAAATATAATCTTTTCTTGCATCTCGAGCTGATAGTCCGAATTTATTCCAAAAATCTTGGGGGGTTCATCCCTGCATTGGCCTGACAGGCAAAGCACTTGGCGCTTCTAACGCTCGGATGCGAAGACAGACTCCGGGTTGTGTTTCTGTGTTTTGTTGCGTCTTCGTTGTTGAGCGCGATGGACGGAACCGGGAATTGGCCATAAGATTGAAAGGGGGGAGGGTGGTGGTGGTGCCTGCGTGGGCCTCCTCCCTAGGCATAGGGTCCGGGGCAATTTCCCCCTTTTGCCCCCCCCCCCCCTCCTCTCTACGGGCCTGGGGGCTGCTTGTTTCGGGGAGATGGTTTGTAATTGTTGGAAAGGTGCCGACTGCATGCAGTCCATCTCTTCTTCGGTTTGTTGGATGAGCCCATGGAGTTGCGTGTGACGTTTTTCCAGGACTTCCAACCAAAATGTAAAATCATTATATGCTAGTGATCTTTCGATGAAGTGATATTTGTACCGCTAGAAACATCAAGAGACTTACCTTCAATAAATCACCTTTTTTGGATAAGGGCACGTTCGTGCCTTAGACAGGCCATTTTCTGATCGGAACAGCATCAAGTTGTTAATAAATAAATAAAAATAGAAAAAAACTGGGACGTTGTCTAGGACAATTGAAGGGCTCGAGGTAGTGCCGATACGTATTCGTATCTAAATCGGGTTTTCACTCTCGTAGCACATTTTTCATATTTCATGTTCGACCAAAAATGTTTTCCGTCGGCGAAGGAACGATTCTCTTCGGAGGCGCGAATCTTCCTGCCGATGCCGATCCTTGGCAATTCTACTTTAAGCAAGATTTGCTCCAAAATAAAAAAAATTCGTGGCTATTACCCAGAACCCTTCGGTTCCAGTTCAGAAGAAAAAACGAAGGCACTGACTGTATGGTTGATGGCTTTAAGGAAGGCCTCCGCTTCGAGTCGATAGTCTTCGATTTGAGGGCCGGTGTGATAGACATCTTGCGAAAGAACATTCTTAGAGCACTTTCCAACGGCCTGCAGGAAACATCCTACAGGCTCCACGTATCTGTTATGGGTGTCGTCATCGTGCAAAGGTGTCATACCACAATCTACAGTATGTTCATTTTCTCTCCTTGCTCTCTGACCCAGAGTCTCCAGGATGCTACAAAAAAATTTATAAGTGAATACGAGTTGTAAGCTTCACGAAGCAGTTGTTGCTCCAACGCTCTGCACCTTGGGGGATGAAGATTCGCGATTCGGAATTCGATTAGGGATTTGGGCATCTCGGCTCATTATCACGTCCTTGTCGAGCGCTCATTTAATAATAAGCAAATATACCCATCTCCATACCCATACCCATACCCATACCCATACCCATACCAAGATCAGTGGCGGATACAGAAGTTTTTGATAGGGGGGACGATTCCTTAGTTCCACCCCCTCCCCTCACCTCCTCCCACCCCTTGGATCAGCCATTTCTTAAGATGCATATTTTTGTGGGGGCACTACCATCCATCGTCTCGTTACTTAGCTCCCTTTTTTCATGAAGGCATCTAGCTTCTTCATAAGGGGAGATCCCCCGAGAACAAAAAAATCCGTTATTATGCAAGATATCTGCATGAAATTTGGTATGCATGCACAGTAAGGCTATAGATTTTCAGTCATGGTCATATTTCCTCAGCAGCACACTGGTTGCCATGGTGATATGATCCATTTTTGAGAAACGACTTTGGGGCACGCGTCACTCCAACCTTTCAGAGGTCGATGAACAAAACCAAGTGAAATAGTCAGTTAGATAATTATTCAACATTTCAATATGATAAAAATGACAAAATTCAGGTGTTTTCGATTTTTCCAAAATTTTAATTTCGGGTCCTTACGGAAAATTCCTATAGGATTCCTTTTAAAAATCCTATATGATTCTTATTAGATCCTATAGGATTCTTATAAGAACCTATACGTTTCCTGTAGGAAGTATGAGATTCCAACAGGAAACCCATAGGGACATGAACTTCCTGTAGGAGACACTTTAGATTTCTTAAAGGATCTTAAAGGGTCCTACGGATGACCTATAGGTTATGTACCTCTGCGGCGACACCGAATTTCTCGAAGAAGCTGGAAATTCTAGTTTAAAATATGCAAAAATATATGGAAATATGGAATAAAAATAGGCCGACGAAACTGCATGGCGTTAATGTTCCTTCGGGTAGTCATCGCGAACGCCTTTTGTGGCAAACAATGGAGATGATGGCTGCAGCGAAGGAATTCTCATCTTAAATGGGTGGGCAAAAGGTTTTTCGTCGTTGAGACTCGAGTGCCGAATCCGTTTCGGATGCCTCGACGAAAGTCGTCTCGACCTTTGGCATCGTGGACCCACCGATGCACGATCGAGAACGGGAATTCACCTCGTGTTCGTATTTTCCGAATGGATGTGTGTCTGCCTGTCTGCTTCCAATGGATGTGTGTCTGCCTGTCTGCTTCCAATGGATGTGCGTCTGCCTGTCTGCTACCGACGCGCAGGATTTCATTAAAATCCCGTCAGTGAGGATTTTATGCCTATTGAGTGTTGCGATCGCAGACGATAAACTTCGTAAAGTGATTTTCCGCTACATTCCTCCATTTCCATTCCATTCCCCCTCGAAAAATTATACGCAATTTAAGCAGAAGACACACCTGTTATGGAGAGTTTCACTAAAACCTAAGAAAGAAACCGAATTTTCTGGGGGGGGGGAAGAAAAAACCGTGACCCGGGTTCGCATCGGTGAGATTGCCATCTGGGGGAAACCAAATTCATCGCATTCACCGAGAAACAGGAAAATCCGGAAAGAAACCGGGATTCCATCGCCACGATGCAACTCGGTCGCGTGATTCTCGCTTCCCAAACTCCCGTTCCGTTTTCCTGATAAAAAAAAATCCCATCTCCATTTCGAAGATGGTATGAAAGAAGTAAACACGAAAGACGCACGTAAAACCCAAGAAATCATTTTAACGAGTGGCAAACGTTTCATAATGATGATGATAATATGATAGAATTTCCTGGAGTGAAGATGTCTTCGCGATGT